>JARHVA010003623.1:1352500-1365000 GCA_037957365.1 Torreya grandis | reverse complement strand
TTTATATAATAATACATGATGTATATTAACTAAAAAATCCAAAACTAGATTATTTTCTAAACATTGTTAATACATTAAATAATAGTGAAGACATGATTTATTTTGAGAAATAAGATTTTATTACCCAACAAAATACATATCAAAACATCCCACTTTTTATTCAGTTATGAATCTTAAATAAGGGGGTTAAGCATGTGCCTTCCAATAATGGGTTATGGTTTAAAATTTGAAAAATCATGTTTATTCAAATGCATGGGCTCAACGTCAATTATATTCATAAATTAAATAAAATAACATAAGAGATTTTGATAATGTACCTTACCAATTGTTAGGAAAAATGATGTTAAATGTAATAGTGGGACATAAAATGTTAACAATTATATTATAAGTGATGCCCAACCATTTTAATTATAACCTACTACATGTTATACCTTGGATTCATTTTGTATAAGTATTCATGTCCACTTTTTATTTGTATTTAATATTTTTCAAAAAATATGTTTGCATATTTATTGAGAAAATAATAAAACTTTAAACTATTTCAATGTAAATTAACCTAATGAAGTATTTATATCATAATCTAACTCCCCTCCCTCAATCATAGTACCTAAATTATAGGTCATACCAATAGAGTGAATACATATATATGAGGTGTGAGATATAAGTAATGATAATGAAAATCAATCACATCCAAACATATTATCTAACTATTTAAACCTTTTAGGACTTAGATGAAGTTAAATATTATGTTGTTAAAGAGTTTAGTATAATAAATTAGTGTAGAAATATGCAATAAATATAGACATTGATTTATAATAGAATTGACTAAATTTGACCTTTATAAAAATAAAAATAAATAATTTAAATTATAACTTAGCTAGAAAATAATTGACATGGATAAACTGAGGTAAAATATGGTATGAGTGTCATAAACAAGATCTAGATGTCAAAACCCCTCTTGTATAATAGCACCCTAATTAGACAATACCACCATATGGTGATAGTGTCCCTATTTTGGTAATAGTGTCCTTTATGTAGAACTATTTCAAGCTTTTAGGTACACCTATGCCTAGGTCTATCAAACCTATTCTTGTGTGCATGAGGTTTGAAACCCTAGTGATGACCTTTTTTGACTCATTTTGTGAGCAAAACCTAATATTTTATGTTAATAGGGTATCCATTTGATACAAACAATAAAGTGTGTTTGTTAGTGGGGTAGGATAGACATCCTCAACACCCAATTATGATGACCGTTGCCTACATACCAATACTCTAAAGAGGAATCAATCCCAATGTAGTTGTCCCCACCTAAGTACTAGTAGAAGTGTAAGTGAAACTAGTATGATTGTAAACCTGAGTGCTTTGAATGTGCTTAAGGATAAAAATCTAAGTAATCTAAGCTTACGAATGTTGTAGATGGTAGTATGTAGAGTAGAACATAATATGTATTGATAACATTAATTGTGCATAACTTATTTTGAGTTTGTATGTGTAATTTATCTCATTTCCATCTAGTGGTTAGAGGGATAAAATTTATGTATATATACTATTTTAGTGATTTTTTGGGTCCTAAAATAGGTCTATGCCAACCAAAAGAGATATAATATTCAAAAATATATTTGTTTAAGGAAAAAGGAGGGAAAGGATAGTAATACCAAAATTGGGACACTATCACCATGTGGTTTAGTGTCCCTATTATAGCACTAGTGTCCAAGTGGCAAAAACCAAAGCACAAAGGGTTAAGATTCAAGAATGAGAGTATGAAACTATTTTAAGGATGAATAGGGATGCATGTGACCCACACAAAGGTCAAATAAGTGTGAAAATAGGCTCTAAGATAAGTTTAGGGCTAATATATGGATAGGTGGTCTCAAGCAGCACTCTTAGCATTCAAGTGTCACTTTTAGGTGATTACATTTCATCCCCCTCTTTATTCTATAAATGTAGTAAAGTGAAATGACTAGGATAAATAAAAAAGAAGAGTACCTAGTCTTAACTAAGAGGTGAATTCCATGGATCCAAATCTAATTAAGTGAAGCATGATCCATTAAGTGTTTTGTTAGTGAAATGTGTATATATCAATCATTACATAAGAGATATTAAAAGAAAAGTAAAAACTAAGTAAAAAAATAAAATTGAGTGAAGGGATAAGAGAGAGGAAAGAAATTAATACACCTCACTAGGTACACAAACCAATGCATAAACCTAGTGACAACCTATGTCTATGTATGTATATAGTGATTAATCAGTGAATAGCTTGGACTGATCTAATAAATTGCTCAATACACATGTGTGGGTAGATCAATAACTTAATCCACTTTTGAATCCATCATTTCCTACCCTTGATTTGTGGATCATGGCTTATGAATAGCTTGGATTAATTGATGGTGTGTCCAACCCTCTTATGTAGGTGGCTCAAGAATTCAAGTAGACTATGACTCCATCATTGCACACCCATGTGTAGTAGATGCATATAAAACTAGAATCCATGATGTAACTAGAAATGTATAACTAGAAATGATTAATTATAGATGTCAACTATATGGTCAATCAGGTATATTAGGTGACTCTTAGCCACTTGGGAATGCCAACCATTGTAGATGGATTAAGGAATGAAACTATTGTACAACCTGGAATATGATGTATGATATATATATAACATAAAAAATGACATGGAATTTGTCATTAAATCTAATCAATTGGTGTACAAGTGAGCATATAGAAATGAAATAATGTGCCATGCACATGCCCCAAAATTTGATATCTAATCATATATATTCTTGCCTCAATTGTAATAATATATATCTAAGTATCTAAACAAAAAATGGGAATGGTCATGTCATGCATGATGTCCCTAATCTAAGTAAACTAGTATGAATTTGAGCTAAATTGGAATGAATCTAAGCTAGAATGGTAAATATATAATTTAACCTATGTAAACCTAGATTATACCTATTGTAATTTTCTATCCAATCTAGATTTTTTTTAGACTAAGGATATTATATAGTAGCATGATATCTTAGATAGTAGTTCCATGTGGCACTAGTGTCTAAATTTGGGTGCTAATGTCCATCTATTATGATTTATATTTAAATATAATGATCTCTATTTAACTATCTCCCATTGTGTTTAACTTAGTCTACTTTTTATAATCTAAGCATATTTGGTGAAAATTTTATTTTGAATGCATTTTGATAGCCTGATCTTTGTGATAAACCCATGTGAATACCCCCTCTTTTGAGAGGATTTATTGAACCTATTCAAGAATGATCTTCAAAATAAAAATCTCTACAAGATGTGTGTTATCTAGAGAATACATAATATCTACATAATAATCTAATATAATGTGAATACATAACATTAGAATGTTATATAATCTAGGTCTAAGTTTTTAATGTGTGATGTATGCTATGTCTACCATTCACATGGATTTCAATATAGATATAATAATGTATGTAATAAAAAATATGAGTAGTAAATAAGTAGTCACCTAGGGGGTTTGATCATGATGTCAATCACAAAACCCAATTATTAAGGGAAAATGCATGAGGTCTCTCATACAATCTAAAACTAGAGTGTGTAACAATCAAGATACAAGTGTCATGGCCATGACACATAAAATAAATCATACATATAATACACATGACGCATAAAAATTAAGCTAAGGGGAAATAATACAAGGGGCATGGGTAAATGTCACTAAATTTAAGAAAGCAAGACATAAAAGGACATGTTCAATTATCCACATATGCAAAAAACAATCAAGTTAGATTATATCCACATAAAAGGACATGTTAAAATATCCACATACATAATTATAAAAGCACACACAAGGACATGGACACATGTCCAAAGAATACTTGTGAAAATAAGTGGTGTAGAGATAAAAATCAATAACATATTCAAATGCTCTTGAATAGAATAAGCATATAGATATAATCAAATCTGAACTAGGAAATCTAGAAATGAAAGTATGCATGAACATGTAATACAAATTCATGTAATAGCTAAGAGGTACATATGTAAAATATAAATTAGCATTAGATGATAAAAATATAAGTGTAACATGATCAATATCAAGATATAACAACGGTAAAGTTATGATGTAGAGTATAGAAAGATGTAACCTTGTAATCATAACTATGTATAAGGTGCCCCAAAATGGGAGAGTGTGTCAAATGAAGAACATGTGTATATATGTATATGCCCTTAGTGGGTAGATAATAGAAAATCTAGATCATTATATTAGAATTGAGTCTTGTATAAATCAACAAGCACTTGACAAGAAGTGAAGCATGTATGTATGATAAAACTAGCTATACTAATATAGATAACATATGTAGTGTCTAGAAATTATAAGAAGTGTAAATATGGTAATGCATATAATCTATAATTTTGTATATATATTTTTTTAGTAAATATTTGAATGTTTTTATGTTTTAAAAATATTATAATGTTTTTATATTTTTTGGATATAAGCTATGTACAAGCAACATGATAATGAAACTATATACAAGGAACAAGAAATAAGGAAATTATGTACAAATAAATATTGGAAATAAATGAGATAGTGTAAAATGAAAGTGTAATCTCTTTATAGACCCAAGAGCATATCCATGGGATGTGGATAATCAAATGGTGGATTAGGTGGGATGCCATCTAATGTCAAATATTGGATCTATCTAAACTCAAATAAGTCCTATCATCATGATTATCATATCATTTTTATATATCAATAGAGCTTTATCCTTGGCATTAGTTTAGATTTTATACATCTGAATAGTGTGTTGATTTAATTTATAAGCTATCTCTCATGTAGTCCTAGGGTAAACCATATTAGACCACAAAGTATCTTTATGAAACCTATGGTTCTCATTTGTTCCATCATGGGAAATTCAGAACATGTGTCCCTTTTAAATGAATGTCAAACATATTTTTTATCAATCAATTATGTCATATATCACTTGTAACCGTGTACTTCCAAGTGTAACCTATAGATGAGTGACCCTACTCATGATAAATAATAAGGTGTTAGCTACCTTAAGGCCACATGTAATTCATAGTGTGATATGTCTAATGGAATCCTAACAATGTACAACATGTTTTAGCTCATTTTATTGATAGCATATGCGTTATAAAAATTCCAAAGTGCAAGTATTAGGATTGAAATCCTCATCTATAGCCACATGGGGATGTATCTATTTGAAATATAAAAATGTATAGTTAATGGATCATTTAATGATTATGTCTTGGTGCTTTTATTTATGGAGTTAGAGGTTGTATAATTTGAGTAGTGACCTTCACCTTGAACTTGTTCAACTTATGCTATAATGTTGAGCATGTATCAATATCATGTTATTCAAGTCTATTAAAATGATAAATGGGTTGACCTTCTTGTTATGGTAATATTCTGATGGATCTATGATTTAATGTGGGTAACACCATTAATTGTTAGGAACCCCTCCAAGGAAGCACAATTGATTAATTTTATTATAAGCAATTAAACATGGAATTATACCAGAATGATTAAGTAACTAGAAACTTGAAACAGCAAAGAATTTGAGAGACAATACACAATCTTGTATTAAATACTCTTAGAAGAAAATACAATAAAGAAGATGCCACTTCTTCTTCCACCTCAAAGGCTTGCCACACCTCAAGACCTTCTTCCCTCTCTCTCTTGCTCAACCACAACCAACTCAACAACCTGAGTTGTTATCCCCTCCTTGAATGCTTCAGCTGATCTCCTTGACATTACTTGCTTGTAGATCTCCTTGACCTTACTTCCTTGCTTCAATGCTTTACTTTCTTACTTAATTTACATACATGCCTCATGGGTCTTTAAATAGGATCCCATGCATACAAAAATAGATCTCTAATTACAATAATTAGACATGTAGCTCAAGACTATAATTAGCCCTTTAACATGCAAACACTCGCTTCACTTAACTGATTGTTCATTAACAGCAGTTCTAAAACCACCATAGGTGACCAACGTCGGTCCCTATCTGTCTGGTGTTAACCGACGTCGACTGACTCCCTACCGATGCTGATTGCCTTCTGCACTGTATGTGACCAACGGTGGTCATATTGCCAATGCCAGTACTTCTAGAACTCAACAACCTCTCCATGTCTACAACAGTTAAAGCTTTTAGCTCCACACCCTAACAATCTCCCACTTGGAGATAAATAGTTGCAACTGTACCTATACTTGTACACCATCTACTTTGTTCCCTTGGCTCTATATCCCTCTTCAAAGTCACTCTTGAAGACCAACTACCACAAAACTTGTGATGCTATACCTGTCACTTATGCCAAAAGAATTTTGTTGCTTCCAAATTCTTCATGACATACCTCTGAACTAACTTTACCCTTAGCTCAACAACTCCCTATATATGTAACCTTGCAACAAACAACACAATATAGTAATAAGATAATGTAGCTAATATTATCCAACCTAGTAAAGATAAATACAATGGTCAAACCTCCATTGTCCTGCCGCCTACTCAAGACTATATACCATAGCCTTCTATCTCACGTATCCATCCACTCTCTTCTCTAACTTGGGAATCCATCCCTCATCTAGTGCTTTCTTCCAGTTTATAACTCCACTAACAAATACCTATTTGGTTCTTCTCCAAGGACTCACACTCCTCACCCATGCCAAGCTCCCACTGTTTCTGGATTCTACCTGCATTGCCTCTTCACATCTTCCTAGTTCTTGACCATCAGTAGGCAATATAAAGAAGGAAAACAACAAATATGAGGTTCACTTACCCTTTATGACCTCTATATGGGCATTTGAGACTCCTTGACAGCTTGTTGTCTGCCCAACATCCGTTCCAGTGCCCGATCTCAACCATCTCCTAGTTTGCATCCGATCGATGTCAGTTCCCTACACTGACCATGATTGCCAACATCATTTCCCTAGCCAATGCTGATTTCCCCTCTACCGATGTCATTTCCTATCTAACTGACATCAGACTTCTCTTGCCTGACCCTATCGACCCTACTAGTCTGCACATGACCGATGTTGGTATCTGCCTGACTGACGTCAGTTCTAAGTGACTGACATCAGTGTCTGTGTATTCCTATAAGTGATGAATTATTAATCCACGAGCTCATCTTGGATCAAACCCCTATCCATACTACCCTGCTCAAAATTATTTAGCCCCTGTGACTGATCTCTGTCCCTCATCTCCTCTATAAACACTAAGGCTTCCATGTTCTTGTCAAAAGCATCAAATTTCCTTTTCCTGTAATGAAATCTATCTATGCCTTCTGAATCTAAACTCATACCTTTTGAATCAAGAACGTCCATTCCCTTCTTATTCATGTGACCAAGCCTATTAAGCCATATCTTCAAATTTATAGCTGAAGTAGATAAACTAAAAGTAGAATTAGTAATACAAGTAGATAGATAAAGAGTACCTACTTTCTTACCTCTTGCTAAAACAAGTGCACCCTTGGTAACCTTCCAAGAATCTAACGTGAGGGTTACTGTGCATCCCTCATCACCCAACCTTCCTAAAAAAACCAAACTCTACTTCAGAACTGGGATATGCATAACCTCCTTCAACACCCATGTGTTGTCCATCTACAATTTCAGCTGCACTTTCCCTTTGCCAACTATTTGACAAGGCGTACCATCCCCTAAATAAAGCACTCCAAAGTCTCCCTATTCATACTCATGGAACAAATCTCTGTTTGGGGATGCATGAAAAGAAGAACTAGAATCTAAAACCCATGATCCTACCTGACTATCCAAAGAAAGTATGAGAGCGTCCTGTGCCACAATACCTACATCCTTTGCTTCTTCATTACCTTCATGTTGATTTTCTTTATCCCTCAACCAACACTCTTTCTTTGTGTGTCCTCTCTTTCCACAAAACCAATAGGTGACACCTCTGGATTCGGATCTCCTTCCCACCTTCGACCTTGATTTCCCTTGCTCGACCTTCTCTCTTTGCCTTCCCTTGCTTTCTGCACTTAGAACATTCCCTGATGATTCACTTGTGCTTCTCCTGCATATTTCTTCATTAAAGATTACACTCACAACATCATCAACTTTTAAGATTTTAGAAGCAGACGTAGAATTACTTACTGCCATAACCAAACTATCCCAACTTTCAGGTAAAGAGCATAAAATTAAGAGAGCCTTTACTTCATCATCAAAAACAATATTGACTGAAGCTAACTGGTTTACCAAACCATGGAAATCACTAAGATGAGTATGTACCGATCCACCTTCCTACATTTGCAAAGTAAATAACTGCTTCATAAGAAATACCTTATTAGAAGCCGAGGGCTTTTCATATAAATTCACCAAAGATTTTATCAACTCTTCCGTTGTCTTGCACTGTGATAAGTTGTAAATCATAGACAATGCAAGGCTCAACCTTATGGAACCCTGAGCCTTTCGATCAAGAACATTCCATTCTTCATCCTTCATATTTGTGGGCTTGCATGCGACCCCACCCAATGGTAAGTACAAATCCTTTTGATATAGATAATCCTCTATTGCATCCTCCAATGTTGATAATTCTTGCCATTAAACTTCTCCATTCATAGCTTACTTTCTTCTGCCATTGCTGAACTCCCACTCAAATAGAAACCCCTGTGAATGACCTATAATCAAACAATAACCTGCTTCCTACAACCGTAGCTCTGATACCAACTGTTAGGAACCCCTCCAAGGACACACAATTGATTACTTTTCTTATAAGCAATTAAACACAGAATTATACCAGAATGATTAAGTAACTAGAAACTTGAAATAGCAAAGAATTTGAGAGACAATACACATTCTTGTATTAAATACTCTTAGAAGAAAATACAATAAAGAAGATGCCACTTCTTTTTCCACCTCAAAGGCTTGCCACACCTCAAGACCTTCTTCCCTCTCTCTCTTGCTCAACCACAACCAACTCAACAACTTGAGTTGTTATCCCTTCCTTGAATGCTTCAGCTAATCTCCTTGACCTTACTTGCTTGTAGATCTCCTTGACCTTGCTTCCTTGCTTCAATGCTTTACTTGCCTACTTAATTTACAATACATGCCTCATGGGTCTTTAAATAGGATCCCATGAATATAAAAATAGATCTCTACTTAAAATAATTAGACACGCATATCGAGACTATAATTAGCCCTTTAACATGCAAACACTTGCTTCACTTAACTGACTGTTCATCAATAGCAGTTCTAGAACCGCCACAGGTGACTGACATCGGTCCCTGTCTGTCTGGTGCTGACCAATGTCAGTTGACTCCCTACCGATGCCAGTTGCCTTCTGCACTATATGTGACCGATGTTGGTCATACTATCGATGTCGATACTTCTAGAGCTCAGCAACCTCTCCATGTCTGCAACAGTTGAAGCTTTTAGCTCCACACCCTAACATTAATCTTATGTCAAATAATATCTATAGAATCTAGTGTAGTATATCTTGTGAACTTCCTACCTAAATCTGTATAACTTGGTCTACATCCATAGATGTAACCATATGTACTAAGTGAATGGAGTGATTTGTAGCTAATTATAACAAATTAGGTGAGACTGTATCTATAATATTATTAACTAATGATACTAATAGTGTATAAAAAGGCATGAATTCCTTAAAATCATCTATGTACTATCTTAGGCCCACTGGTGTGAAAGTCAATCCACATAAAAAGTCATCAATGTTAATATGTGTTAGATTATGTTCTCTGGTGGCCTAGGAATTTGTATCAAAGTTATAGATGTATAATTATTCTGAGTTAACAATTAATGGTAATTATGTTTTTAAAATCCCATCATCTATCCTAGGTAGAAGTATCTATATTGTGGGAGGGTCCTCCACCATCATGGGTCAAGTTAACTATGTTATAGGAGGATCTATAACAGATGTATGAATAGTCTTGATAGATTCCACAACCTCATATGTATGCATCTAATCAATAAAGATCTTGTGAGGTGGGGAATCTATGAGAAAATGAGGTGTCCCATCTAAAGATTTACTTAGGGTAGTAGGAGTTGATTATCTATTGGACAAGTGTACAAGTATCTGTCATGTAAAAAGTTTATGCATCTATGCAAATTAGAGTGTACAACTTCAATATCATATATCCAAGGTCTCACAAGTAATAATTTATAGTTCAAATGATTAGGCATCACTTGAAACTGTGTAAGTAGGTTTTTTGGCCCTACCTTAATATACAATGTAATAGAACCCAATGTTTGTCTAGGAATGTCATCAAAACCTTTTATATTCTTATATGTCTTATAAATAGATGTTAAATCAACCCCCATAGTTTTTATAAATGTGAGGTTGCATATTTTAAGTCTTGAACCACTATCAATTAGAACTCATTTAATAGTGGTGGAATTAATTTGTGATTGAATAAAAAGTGGCAAATTCTAAGCAATAACTGACTATGATGGCAAATCCTCATTGGAAAAAGAAAAAACATCCTCAATTTCCTTGATTGTATTCATGATATATGCAAATTAATTTGGTTCTATGTTATGAGGAAAAGATGTATGATTGAGATTTTGAAAAATAATATCTTTGAAAATAGTTTCATATCTAAGTAATTCCAATATGGATATCTTTGTCGGTGTGTTTCTCAACTAATCCATAATATCAAATGTTTTATGTTTATCTATAGGTCCCATTATAGTGTGTTGGGGATGAGGAGGGATGGTTTAATTAGGTTGTTCTTATATATGCTAAGGAGGCACCCTATTCCATATATAAATAGATCAAACCATATGAACTACTATTTTCTAAGGGTGAGTAGTAGAGGTGGAATGTGAGTGAAGATAATCAACTAGTCTAGGTGGAGGTAGAACAAAGGGAGTCTTTTGGGCCCTCTATCATCATGTAGTAACTAAAGGTAACTCAGAATGAGCCATGTATCAATGATCCTAAAAATAATGGGATAAAAAAGAGGGAGGACCAATGTGTAAAATAATTTGAGCTCTGACATGATCCATGAGAAGAGTGATATACATGTGCATTTTTTTACGAATGGTGGGTAATAAGCATACTAAACAAACCATAAGACTTTGTAACAAAAGTTAGAAAATGTCATCTATCATGATAATCATGATGATAAGATAAAAATAGAAAAATAAGTAGATTCTATAAAATGTAATGAAAACCAGAATGATGAACTAGGGTTTTGAAATAATGTGCTCAAAGTAAGTTAGGTTCACCAAATGTTTTAACCTTTTAGGACTTAGATGAAATTAAATCCTATGTTTTTATAGATATGAGTATATTAAATCAGGTTAGAAACATGAAATAAATATATACATTAATTTTTAATAGAATTGACTAAATTTGACCTTTCTAAAAATAGAAGTAAATAATGTAAATGAGAACTTAGTTGGAAAATGACTGTGATGGATGATCTAGAGGCTGAAAACTAAGGTAAAAACTATTTTAAGTGTCAATAACATGATTTAGGTGTCAAAAAACATCCTAGATATTAGATTCCTAATTTTATAGTAGTTCCATGTGGTTTTAGTGTCCCTATTTTGGTATTAGTGTCTTATAGGTATAACTATTTCAAGCTTCTAGGTGCACTGGTGTCTAGGTTTGTCAAGCATGTTCTTATGTGCATGAGTTATGAAACCATTTAAATGACCTATTTTGATTAATTTTATGAGCAAAATCTATTTTTACATTTTGATAGGGCATTTGGTTGATACATGAAGAAAAATGTAATTGTTAATGGGGTAGGCTAGACATCCTTAACACCCTGCTATAATGAGAGTTACCTACATACCAATACTCTGAATAGATATCAAGCCCAATGTAGTTCTCCCTACCTAATTTCTAGTGAAAGTGTAAGTGAATATAATATGATTGTACACCTTAGTGATTTGAATGTGTTTGAGTTTATAAATCTAAGTAATCTAAGCTTAGGAATGTTGTAAAGTATAGTATGAATAACAAGGTTAGAATAGGGAATGATAACCTGAATTGTGCACAATTTAGTCTAAGTTTGTATGCATAATTTGCATATAAATTACATATAGGAGTTATAGTGATAAATTTCATGTGTGTGTGTGTGTGTGTGTGTGTGTGTGTGTGTGTGTGTGTGTGTGTGTGTGTGTGTGTGTGTGTGTGTGTGTGTGTGTGTGTGTGTGTGTGTGTGTGTGTGTGTGTGTGTGTGTGTGTGTGTGTGTGTGTAGGTGGTATAACTTGAGGCACAAAGGCTTAGGATATAATAATGAGGGTTTGGGACTATTTTAGGGATGATTAGGGATGATTTTGGCTTGCACAAAGGCTAGACAAGTGTGAAAATAGGTCGTAAGATAGTTTTAGGGATAATCTAGGATAGGGGGTCTCAAGTAGCACTATTATCACTTAAGTGTCATTTTTAGGTGATTACACTAACCAATAAAGGTAAAATAACCTACACATATGAATGAAACATAAAAAGAGAAGATACTAGGTCTTCCTTTGTTAGTCAATATAGAATATCCATATTGAATTATTATTGAGAAT
>JARHVA010003623.1:1180000-1347500 GCA_037957365.1 Torreya grandis | reverse complement strand
TGCGTTTTAGACAAGTTCGTCAAAACTAAAATGCCTAAACACTTATGAAAGCATCTAAGTTTGATGAACCTATCCATGCATCAAGAAATGATATTTTCCAAATTCAAATTATATTTATGGTTTATCCCATAAATTTTTCATATCAAGGGAATGAGAAGTTACGCAATGAGTCATTTATTTATACACAATAGGTCTAAGTATTTTTCCCCATCTATCACTCATAAAATAAGTCATTCATACTAATTTTCACATTAAAATGTCCTACCCTAAATTTTCAAAATTATAATCAATCATAAGGAGTCGGACCTATCCAAGTTTGAATCACATAAGCTAAGTAAATTTTGCCATTGTCAAGTGTCAAAAGCTAGATTTTATTTCCCACCTAATTAGAAACACTGTTGAACACATACATCAAATTGGGATAGCTATGTGTTGTTTAATTTTAGTCAATCGATTATTTCATGCATAGGAAAAACTCATCCATTCATTTAGGGAGTGGTTAAGGTTATTTTAACCCACCCCTCTTGCCCCTTTTTATAAGTTAACCTAGTGATATAAGTGTAAATAGTAATTAAAATTAAAAGATATGAGATTTTATATTTGTAAGCATAGTAAGAATATAGTATCACTAAGGAAGACAATTTTCAATAAGGCACAACCCATGCCAAAATAATGAGGTACAACTTACTAGGATGAAACTGAGAGAAGTAAATGTTTGCATCTAATGAAGACATCTATAGGCTGACTACACATCCAGTATATCTAGAGACTTAAGGTCTTCATCTGAGTGGGTATTGGTCTATTTATACCCCTTTAAGTCACTTTTATTCATTCTTATACCTAAAAAAACCTTAAAAAATATAATAATATTAATCCCTTAGGTCATTTCCATTTATATTAAGTTGAAATTTTTTAATTATACTTTATTGTAGAATTCAGATTTTTGTGTTATTATCATATATTTTAAAATGTAAATATTTAAAACATTTTTATCTTATTTAATAACATTAAATAAAAACTAAATTGATCTAATATTGGTGAATTTTTATTTTTTTTATATTAACTATAACAAACCCTAGGTTTTCCCTTAGGGTTTCATCCTCCTTTCTTATGGTTTTCATATTTTTATCTTAGGGTTTTATATTTGATTTATAAGTTATCCTCATCATCTAAGAAAATCTTAAACTTCTATTTTTCCCCTAAGGTTTCATGCTTATTTTCACTATTGTGGATTCCTCTCCTAGGCTTGTGTTTTATCCTCCTACTTGTTCAATTCATATCTGATTCAATTTTCAAAACTCTTAGATTATTATTATTATTATTTTTATTGATTGGATCAAAAATTTATTTATTTTTCACTAAAATTTTGTATATAATTTTTGTAATTAGGGTTTTACTATTTTTAATAAATTTTTCCTAAGGATGAAGGGTGTATCTATTTTCCTAATAATTTTTTTGGGTTTGTTTAACAAATGATTTTTATCAAAAACATTTTTTATAAAATAATTTATTTATGTGCTTGGTTATTTATTTTAGACATTAAATGAAATCTATAATGGATATTCATATCATATATTTTTTAATTCAATCAATGTTTTTTATAATAATATGTTGTTGACTTGAAATATGTAATATATTCCACAATCGTGTAATGAAATGGTAAAATTTTATGTACAATAAAATTAATTCTTAACCTAATAATGAGTAATTCTTAAATATCCTTATTAATACATGTTTTATGAATGTTGAATCCCAAGTACCTTTGTATATGACATCTTTCATCCCTCCTCAAGGTTATGATAGTTACCATCCCTCACAAGATTTTCATGTTGCCACTCTTCCAAGAGGTAGGGTGACTAATCTTGTAGTAAAAATAGGATTTCATCAAAATGTTCTTCCTCATCCCCATCCACTTCCTACAAATATTATTAATGGACTTTATATGCATATTCAATTCTAAGTTCCTTGATTTTATGGTTGTGAAACCATTATAGATCAAATAATTACTATGATAAATCCAATAGAGGAGTTATAAATAAATATAATAGAGGAGTTATTAATGAAAATATGTCTAAAAGTTACATTACTAGAGGATAAGATTACACATGTAGTAAATCTAGATCATGCTACTATTAATTACATTTTTGCTTCTCCATTTAACATTTATGTACCTAAAAATATTTCACTTCAAGAATGGATATAAAAAAAGAATACAAATAATGGTTTAAAAACATTATAAGGTTAATAATAACCCAAGTGAAATTGTATGGGACATGCTTCAAAATAAGTTGATCACTATGATTCATACACATGATTTTAAGAGATCTAAATAATATTTTTCTATTATAAACTACATGGACATCATATGGAATTTTTTTTGGTTTGAAGATAAAAATACAAAACGTTATTGATAGTGGTTATTCTCAATTAGATACATCCATTAAGGTACCACCAAACTCAAATATGCCTTCTATAGTTGAACGACCTATTGAAAATATCATTATATCTTGTAGGATTAAGATATATAAGCAAACATTTTAAAAATAAAATTCACATAATGAATAATTGGAAAAATAAAATTTACATAAGAAATAATTTGAAAAATAAACATTACATAAATAATAACTAGAAAAATAAATTTGCATAAGTAAAAACTATAAAAATATAGTTTACCAAAGGAAAATTCATAACAATAGAAGTTACATAAAGATAAGTTTCAAAAGTAACAGGATTCCAAAAAATAAATCATGCCTAAGAAATAGGAAACCAAGAAATCATATTTGACTAATAAAAAGGTTCCTCATAAATAATTAAAAAATCCATATATACCTAAGATGACTAATTTAACAGGCATGATTTACAAGGGGGCAATTATAAATCCTTCTTCATATCTAAATCCTATGATTATTATTCCTCACATAGATGGAAATTTATACAAAAATTTCAATGTTTATTCAAATTTAAAAATCAATATATCTAACATTACACTTCTTAAGTCTCTTGGATATTACATTGAAAATTTGGATATGACTATGGCATGTGACCATTTCATAGAAGTTATTATGTGGCATATATATATATATATATATATATATATATATATATATACATATATATATATATACATATATATATATATACATATATATATATATACATATATATATATATATATATACATATATATATATATATATACATATATACATATATATATATATATACATATATATATATATATACATATATACATATATACATATATATATATATATATATATACATATATATATATATACATATATATACATATATATATATACATACATATATATATATATATATATATATATATATTTGTAACAAATTATGCAATGTCCAATTTAGAATTGATATTGTTTTGGTAAAATATAGTGTTGTATTAGGAAAATCATTGCTCACATCGATGTGTGAAACATTGGATAAGAATAATGACTATATTAAATGAAACATTTGAGGAGACACTTTTTCTATTTCAAACTATTTAACCCTAAAATGGATCTAGATTGGGGTTATCTAGATATTGAAGGAGTATATATAAATTAAATGGATTAAGGGTGATAACCAGATTTATAGCAAGATAATTAGATGTTAAACTCAAATATGAGCATACACTAAATATATTATGTTGAGATAGTCTAAATATGGAAAGTAAAACTATGTTAAATATATAAATGACAAAGAAGTAAAGTACTTAGCTTGTTCTGATGCTAATGTAGTTCTAGATTTGGAATAGACTAAAAATAGGTAGGAAGGAGATTTTGAAACAATTATAATGTTTTTAATTTGATACCCCTAGCTTAATAGATAGTAACATCAACCTAGGATAGTTACATTAATGTTACTATTTGGGTTTGATGTTAGTGTCTTGTATATAATATCTATTAAAATATGATGAAACCACCTAGATGATTTTGATTTTTTACTTTACCTTAACTCTAGTGAATTTAGATCTAGTTCATGTATGGTCACTCCTTATGAAATGAATAACCCCTAGTTTTCCATATTCAATTTGATCATGGTAAAAAATGGGTTAGTGGTAACATGGTGTCGAGTTAACCCTAATAACCCCAATATCAGATGATGTTACCTATGTATCCAATACTCTAAAAGAGGGCCTTAGACTCATGTAGTTCTCCCCTAAGTGTTTTCTTGTGTGTGAATCATACAATATGTACAAAGAATGTACAATAATGACCTAGCTTATAACTTGTCAAATTAAGCTCTTGGGTTGTTCCTTTAGTAATTTAGACCTATAGATGTTCTATACCTATAAATATTATGTAAATAGGGAATCTTTATTCAATTTAATGTTTGATAGAGTGATTTTGATAAGTGCCTTTGTTTCTTTGGTCTTTTTTTAGGTATAGAATGAATGAGGGTTAAACTTTTATTTATATCAATCCATTTGGAGTAACAACTCACATTAAATCACTTAGGCTGACCATTAATATACATTTCATTTATAAATTAAATTACTTTAGGTCATTGGATAATTACATCAGGATAAGAATGTATTGTTGATTTTAATATCTATTTTGGACATTAGTGTCTAGGGAATAGGATAGTAGGTACATGTTTAGAATTGTAGATATGGAATACAATTACATTTTAAGCATTATGGGAAAGATATAAGACGTAGGTGATCAACATAAGACTAGTCAGACTAAGAGATATATAGAGTAGATGCAAGACTTGCAGAAGTGAGACAGGTAAAGAACTAATAGGAATATCTAAGGTCTAAGTTTTCCAAGTGTACAAGACTAAGGTTATATATAAGCATAAAATATCATCTACATTTACACTCCCCCCTTCAATATATTAATTAAATTTTTAGTTTAAAGGAAATGAATGCATAATTGGGTGTGTATGCACACCTTGTCTTTGCATGTTCCCTATTTGAGTTCCTTTTTTGTGACTGACTTATAATCAAGAACATGTTACAATATAAAATTGGTGCATATAATTTGGGTTGAAATTACTTAAAATTGATTTAAATTTAAATATCAAGGTTTAGGAGTAAACACATGTGTCAATGTAACTACCTTACCTATTGGAAAGTTGTTTTGAAAAAGTTATATCATTGTAAGGCTCTAAAAATAACATTAGGAAAAATATAGATAAATCTTTAAAGTTCATATATCTGAGGTAGATATAGAGAGAGATAAAAATATATTAGAAGGCACATGTCCCAAAATTTGGATCACATGAGTTTCCACTTGGTAGTTGGGATTAGCTCAACCACGCAACCGAATGATACTTATAACTTGCTAAGGTTGTATGATCAATTCCAACATTAATACTTAGAAATATTGAGTGATTTTATCACCTTAACCATACCAAAATCTAAACCAACTATTGTAGTATATTGGCTCAATAAAAGTCTATAAAAGTTCATGAGGTATCAATATGAAAAATTCTATGATATGGTAACAATCCATAAAAGAGTTTTGAAATCTAAAAATGATTTTTATTTTGAAATATTATGCACATTTTTTTATAGAATATGCAATTTAGATGTCTCATGCTAAAACTATGTATAGCAATAGTACCAATGTATATAATTCTACCACAAGTATGAATCTAAATCATATAACTATGTACTTTTTCTAATTTATATAACTATATAAATGTGGAGGGCATGTTTCGAAATAATTCCCCCACTATATATGGAGAAATATAAATACTTATATAATCATCAATGTGGAGGACATGTTTTCAAAACATTCCCCCACTATAAACTAGATATGTTAAATATTGAATAGGTGTGAAAAACATGTTTCCAAAGCATGCCGCTACTAAATTTTAGAACTATTAATGTGTGGAATCCATTACCATATGACATTCCCCCATTTAATCTAAGAACTATGAATGTATGAAATCCAATCCCATATGACATGCCTCCACTGAATCTAAAAACTAATATAAGTACCACATATTGATTGAGTGTGGAGAACATGCTTCAAAATCATACCCCCACTATAATTTGTAAATTTATATAAGTATAATACTAAATGAATATGGATAACATACGTATAAAGTATGCCCCCACTATAATCTAAAAAATATTCCAAGTGTGGTTAACATGTCTCTATGACATGCCCCCATTTGAATTGAGGGAAAGATAAGAACTGGTAGTTACTTTAACTCAAAAAGATAAGACAATTATATAATATATGAATTTAACCATGTATCATGTAGAAGGTAACATGTCTAAGTAAATATATTATTGAAGTGCATAGAACTAGTGTGATAACATGTAGGCCTAAGATGCACGATAATTATCATGTCAATATCTTAAAAGTAATAATACAAGATTAATAGTTAAACAATCACACACACAATAACACTCAAAATTTATTCAAAAGGTAATGGTCCAAGGATATTAAAAACAAGGGCCATGATCAAATATTATACAATCAAAGGGGCATTAGTTAGTAAAATGTCCATAAAGGAAGTAATGACATATTCAAAATCCCATACAATAAATAATGACATTTACAAATGTCAATGAAAGTGTACATAATAATAGGGGATGAAATCAAAGGAGCATATTAAAATACTCTAAATTCAATAAAATATGATCAAGTAAGTGCAAAAATTAAACCATAAGTAAATCAGTGAACATAAACATGTCATAGTGGCCCATGAATACAATGTGTTAGGAAAATTATGGTGAGCATATAACATATGAAGTATCCTATGTAATATATAATCATGGATAAAGGCATGTGTTAGTACATATGTGAGCTCAAATATTATAATATAGAGAGATCATCAAATCATATAACCTATGTGTATCAAGATCAAAGAAATAAATGCCCCCAATGTCCATATGACATGATTGGAAGGAAAGCCCAACATTTTCAATAGGAATGTATCATGTATATTTATATGTTTGTATCACATTCAAGTAGAATTTTGACACATATGTGTATGTAGGAGTAACTGAGTATGCCATCCTTCAATATGGAAGTAACACATAGATGCCAAGGAGCCAATAGAACAAGTTGGTGCCAAAAAGTGTTTTTGTAATAATTTTTTTATTTTAATTTTTTGATATTTTTAGAATTTTTGAAGAGGAAATATCATCCTATGATTCCATCCAATGGATGGTCATAGATATCTCCCCACTATGAATCTGGTGTAATACCTTGGATATGATATTGAAGAGCATGTATAAGTGTAATATTTGTCATTATGGTGGCAATGGTGCTTTACATATGTAAAATAGGACTATGTGGTCATGAAGCAATATTAAGAATAATAAGAGTATGGATTTTTGGAACCCATTATTGAGTTCTTGTTTATTTTTTTGGTATAGTAGTAATATGTACATTTTGAGGTTCTCTAGATATGTAAACATGGTGTGTAGTAGAATATGGGGATTCTATGGAATCCACTATAATTCTCTGATGCAATGGTTTCTCAAGTATTAGCCACCTAGTAAAGTGTATGTATTGTTGCTTACCCTTTTATGGTGAGTTGACCTCAATAGGCTTGATAGCTAGTTATCTGGGTATAAGTTTCTTTTGTTCAAAAGGATGCTCATATGGAATTCTAGAAACTATAATTACCTAATCAGTATGAATGTATTTTACAATCCCATGCACTATAAAACTTCCTACTTGAAGAGTGCGTATCGAAGGTCTAACCAATAACATCTCAAAGATGCTTGTGGAAGGGATAATTGATAAATTAGTAACCACATGTGTGGGACCTATTTACAAATAATTTTGTTATATCAATGAATCATCCCTTTTGCCTATTTCAAAGGTTAAAATGGAATTGTACTATTTTAATAATTTCATCTAAAAGATCAAAAGAGATCTAAAAGATGTGCAAAGGGGTTTTAAAATGATTTGGGATAATAATAAGCATACCAAATACTTAAAAATACTTTATTATTAATTTAGAAATCAAAATTTATCTTTGAAAGAAGGAAACAAATATGATTATGTAATCAATCCTATCCAATAGAGAAAACCTATGAATTAGATAAACAATTGAAGGAAATATTTTTGTTCCTTATAAATATTTATGCATCAATAGCTTACATAACAAGTTTATGATTTACTCAAAAGAGATTTAGTGAAAATAAACAAAAAGATTGGAAATATACAAATAAAACATTGTAATGAAAACCAAAGAAAGAGATAGATATAACAACCAACATTCTAAAGAGATCTATAACTACATCTAAGAAAGATAAGAAATGAATAGAAAATAAAACAACATTCATCTAACTATATATAATCAATCTAATACGAGCAAGTTACAATGAAACTAAATAAAGAATCTAATAAATCTAAATAAACTAAAAAAAAAAAAAAGAGCGAAAACTAAATTTATTCCAAAGACTAAAAGTGGTTAAGAAAATTAAAATAAAATAACTTAAGTTAATTAAAGCTATAAAATCAACACTAACAATTGAAAGTAAAATTATCTAAATCTAAAGATTATCAAAGCAACTAAATAATTAAATCAAACTATAATTAATTAAACACAATAATTGAATTAAAACCTAAATTAAGAAAATAATCTCAAGATTAAACAAATATTTATGAGTCTTTAAAGAAAAAGCCATCTTAACAATTAAATCAAATTTTATTCAAAAACATCATTTTTGATATAAAAACTCTTTAACATAACAACTAGTATAATATGAATTGATAAAAAAACATGTCACACACAATGAAGTGTTCACCAATACTCAAGCTAAGTAGTTATATTATTCTCATATGAAAGCAAATTTTCAACCATCATAATATATTAAGCTTAACATTCCTTAAATAATCTATTTATAAATTGAAAAAATAAACCTGGATAAACCTATGCTTGTTAATCAAGTTTCTTATGCATTAGATAAAGTGTCTTTGATCTATTTGAAAGATTTTTTTAATCTTAGATATATGGCTCATAAATGAGTATGAAGATGAACTTGAAATGAATCAATGATATTTTCAAAAATACCTATGTAATCTTCCTCCTCTTCTATGTCATTTTGATTTTCTTTTATAATCAATTCCTCCAAAGGTGGTTGAGTAATAGTTTATAACTAATTTTTAGTTATTTATTGGTTATGAATTAATTAAATTTAATTAATTCAATATTTCAATTATTACCTAACTCATTTTTAGACTTTAAAAATAAGTCTTAAGATCAAAATTATAAATAATAAATCAAGGGGATTGATTCTAATCAGGTGGGGGACTTTAGACATTATCATCACTTAAATAAAATAATTTATACAAAAAATATCTAAAAAAACATAAGTAATTAAATGAAAAATATCACATCTAACATTTATCCATATGAATTATAAATATAAATTAAAATATCCATATCAAAATATACTTGTCTGAAAATGTCTTAAACTATGAATCCATTGTCAAACAAAATTAAAACAAAATTTTTGGTATCAAATTGTAACAAAATATTTTTGAAAAAAATTACTCATCCTCTAAATCTGGTAGTATTTCAATTAGTGAGTAACCCCTATTATTCATGTACTTAATATAACTCATTGTATTCATCATTCACTTCCAACTTAACTTTTTTCACCATCCTAGTAAATATTGGTGATGTTGAAGGACTAATTTCTTGCCTTTTTTAGTTTAGTGGGAATATTCTTTCCTATAGTTGATGATGAGGAAAATCTATAAGGTGAGGCCTAGAACAAGTTGTATATAGACTATTAGGTTTAGGAGATGGAAATTTTTTATTCAATGGTACTAAAACATGAGAGTGGTGTAACCTAGAAACTTGATGTAAGTCATGTTCAGGTAAATATTCATTTCAATGAGAAAACTAGTAGGAAACAAATTATATCCTAATTGTAAAATGGTTTGCATTCTCTAAGAACCACTTAAATTTCCACATCTAAATGGACAATTTCTCTAATAAGTCTTTCTCCAAACTTGATTTCCTCTACTATTCCCAAGGTTAAATGGTAAGGCTTCAAGAACATTATAGAAATTAGGATTAGTAGTGTCAATGTGAATTGACATATGAGTTCCCCTATTGAAAGGTCTTTAGAAAATCTTATCAAATCTCTTAGCAACATAAAAATGACCTCTAAACACAGAACTATGAGAAAATAAATTTTACACATTCTCATGTTGATATGTTCTCCATGGATTTCCTTGGTTATTATTTAAATTATGGGGGTCCACCCTAAAATTCTAAAAGATAAAACAAATCAACCATATCTCTTAGAAAACCACATATCAAAATCAAAATCTCCATTAAATGTCTAAAAATATAAATAAATTTCAATAAAGATTGAAATTTGAAAAAAATATATTATCAAGACAAACATAATCTACTAAAAAATAAAATCATCACTCACTCCATTCACTATTACCAAATAAATACTAATAAACTTAAATTTTAAATAGAATTGACTATTTAAAAATAATCTAAACATAACTTTCTCAAATTTCAAACAGACATAAACATTTCAATTCAAACATTCACTTCCATATCTTAGTGATCTTAACTCTCTTGATGTATTTTGTATACTAATGGCAGAGAAATCAATAAATTAATTGATATTTTCAAAATATCTTTCTTTAATACCCAAACCCCCTTTAAATATCTTAAATTTCTAGCACAAATGTCAAAATATCAAAGATTTATTTTATTTTCAAAACCAAAGAAAACAACACAATGAACACATTGTATATATTCATATTCACTATCAACTAGATCAATTATAACCATTTATGATAAAATCACATGTTTCAAAAGATATTTTATTCAAACATAAAGAATTCAAAACTCAAGTGCAAATATACCAAGAACTCCATATTAGTCAAAACCTTGTGTTCAAACCAAAATTGTATTATTATGAACTGCATGTAAATTTCCCAAATATTATGCACAAAAAATAAATTTTTGAACAAATTCTCAAATATTCTTCTCAGACCCATATCAAAAAAAATTTATCTTTCATATTCATGACATAATCAATTATTTCAACAAGTTTGTCAAAACTAAATGACATGCAAACATAAATTATCACTTTTCCTTTCATAGAATAACACCTTCATAAATTGCATGTTCAAAATTATTTTGTAATGAATATTTTCAAGAATATGCTTAATGAGATCCATATTTTCATTTATTTTAAGAAAAATAAACATTTTCAAAAAAATTAACTAATTTAAACTAGTTTCTATCAAATTCATTATCACCAATTCTAGATGATCTAAAAAAATACCTTATACTTATTCTGCTTATGAAAATAAAACAAAGCATACCTCACCTACAAATTTCTTAAAAATCTTCCAATTTTTCCCTCGGCTCTAAGGCTTCACTACTGTAGTGAGATTGTAAAGAATGACAACTAACTAAAGTAAATTTTCCTTTTGTATTTTATTTAGCTCAAAGTATTAAAATAACTACATGTTAAAAAAATATTGGCTAGTAAAGTTTGTCAGTACTTATCTTTAGATCCACCAAATAAATTATGAACTTTACCAAAAAATAGTGATGACCTTTGTTACCACCAAACCTTCCTCTAAAAATCTTGAATTGATGCACAATGCACCAATCTTAAATGCCAAAAATTATGGGGGAATAAAGCAAATACCAATATATATGCATAAATATTGAGTGCATTAATAACCATTAATTACCACTTAAAACCACTTAACTTTGCTTTGAACTTAGAACCAACTCAAGTCACATTCCACCACTTTTGTATTTATGAAAATTCACATAAGTCAATTGATTCAACATAACCACCATCATTGAAATAGGCATCTAACTTTATAAAAAGACTACCTTTTATTCAAATATTTATAACCTTCAGCCATGCCATGATGTAAATACTTATATCAAAGTATTCTAATTAAGACCCTTATAAATATCTAGGTCACCATAATAACCCTTATAGATATTGTTAAAAATAAAGCATTAACTTCAACAATAACTATAATGACTTTATTATCCATAAATATAATTCATTCAATAATGATCAAGTAAAACCATCTTGGTTAATTTACATTTAATTCTTAATCTCAAAATGCTACCTACTTGATGATCTTATATATCACAAAGATTTTGAATTTGTTCAGTAATTGATACTCATAAAACATGAATTTTTCTAATATGGATATATCTATTTTTTTCATTAAATCGATAAATGATTTTGATACCACTTTATAATACAGAGAAATAATTTCACCAAATACAAAGTCATGATAAACATTTCAACATAAAATGCATATTCAAATTATATAATGAACTAAGACCCCAAGTGATAGTTTTAGATGTTACGATAATGTCATGAACATGATAGAATCATCAGTACATGTTTTTGAAAATAAAAGGAAGGGTGTCAAAAAATAGGCTCAACCTTGGAGATCTTGCTAGCTGGTTTTAGTAATGGAATAAGATACAAAACATATAAAATTTTCCTATTAAAGGTAAAAGACCTAAGAATGGAACATAAGTTAATTATTTCTCAAGTAATTGAATGTGAACCTTATTGAGGTCAACATACCTCCATTTCTAAAAAATGGGGACCCTTGTGTTAAATTCTTAAAATTTGTACCTAAAATTGAAAATTCACTTGACAATAGTATCACTAGCATGTTTGCACAATATTTTTATTTGAAGATCATCCACACCTAGTTTAGTTAACATATTTTTACATGATTCTAGTTTGCCCTTGTAAAAATTTTCTAACTTTGAATCTCTATGTTTTCTAGTTGTAGGTCCAATGAGGTCTACTTGGAGTGAATGGTGCTTGGGTTTCATGATTTTAATGTTAACTTGATATTTTAATATCCTTTTCTCAGTTAAACATTAATTTGAATTGTTAATGCCTTGGTCTAAAATTAGTCTATGTACTTCTTCTAAAAGTGTTGGGAGATTTGATTTAAATTTTACATGAGAAAACTTTAAATATGCCATAGATTTATTATTAGTACTATTTTGTTTAGGTATTTTGTCTAGTAAAATTTTTGGACTTTGTATTTTTGACCCTTCATAACTTTTGTTCCAAAAAAATTTGCCATTCAAAACTTTTGTGCAAAGATTTGGTCTTCGGTGAAAATGTGTCAGACATTTTGTCCATAAAAATTTCCCTAAAGGAATACACCTTTGGACATTTTATCTAGGACCATTTCCCTAAAACTCAACCTTCAATATTTTTTGAAAGACCTTTCAAGATTTTATCATGGGCACTTTTCCCTACGGAACATACCCTTCAGGCCCCTTTTTACCTTGAACTAATTCCTTTGGTCTTTTTGTCCCAACCACTTTTCTCGATGAAATAGACCCCATGGTATTATTGCTTCAGACATTTTTTTTGACAAAATTAGTCTTTGGAACAATTTCCCTAGATAAAAAGTCCAAAATAGTTTCCCCATGAAAAGAGCCTAAATACCCTACAATAGAGTCAAAAAGTCAAAGCCCAAAAGCCCCATATAATTGCCAAGTGGACATGACCTAAAAGCTTAATATAGATAAGATCCAATCCTACTCAACCCCATGTATCATGATCTACTAGAGCATGTATATGTTTAAACATGATCTAAAAATGTGAGATCAAATTGGGAAACTAGGTGCATGGTCTATTTTATTGAGACATATACCTAGGCTTAAAACTTATGTCATGTCTCTTACTGTTCACAAGGTCACTTTAATATTTTTAAAACCTAGCTCAATAATTTAGATTAAAAAGATTTATTGTCATGGGAATTTTAATCTAAGACTTTGAATTAAGCTTTACATGTACCCCTGATCCTTAACTTCAATATTTCCAATTATTTACAAGAACCAATATCACTTGGATTAATGGACATATCTTCATATGATCATGGTTTTGCCCAATCAAATGTTGCTAAAACTAGTTGCTTGTGTTGTACGATCAATGGAATCTCATTTAAGAATGAACATGATTAGGGTTTTGGTGCTTCAAATATTAAAATGGATGTTTTATTAGCCTTTGGTCTAAAATAAATTAGATTTATTTTAAACTATGATTAAAACCCTAGTCTAATGTTTTGAACCAAGTCCCTTCTAATTAAATTCAAATTTACATGGGAACAATTATAAGTTCCATAGACTTAGCCTAATTTATACCCTAAGGATTAAGTTATGTTTTTCAACATGACCAAACATTAGTCTAAATCTTATCTTTGGTCCCCTTATATCCCATGAATGTGTGGTCCCTTTTACTATGTTCTAAATTAGCCTAAGGCCTTACCCTAAATTTTAATTGTATTTATTTATAAAATGAAACCTTAGGTTAAAAAATTATTGTAGGTCCTTATATTATTCATGAGGTCCCCTTTGTCATGTCCCAGAACATAGTTTAAATGATCCTAGCTTGAGGTTTTAATTCAAGTTTATTAATGCAAAATTAGAACCATAGTCCATAAAATTTATGTCTAAGCTTGACTTAAACCTTTTTCATCTATACAAGATCAATGACCCATGTTTGATTAGATAAATTGATCTAATAGAGTGAGATCAAAAATGAAAAGCCATGGTCCCAAAGTAAATATTAAACATCTTTTGGAGATCAATGACTCATGTTCACCTAGATGGACATGATCCAATGAAGTGAGATGAAGTAAGAATTTTAAAAAAAATCTCCAAATGCCTGAGGGACAAACACATGGTGAAAAGGCATTTCCTAGCAAAACTGATAGAGTGCAGAGTGAACCAAAAAATGACAAGTGGAAAGCTCAATAAGGAGTTTTGAGGACATGTTCAAAATTGATAGTCACATGGACATCAAACATGTTCATGTAGATGTAAAATTATGGTCACATAGATGTCAATTTTAATCTCATCAAATAGTTTTACAGATGTACATAAAATTGATAGTCATTTGGATGTCAAAGATGTCCATGTAGACATCAAATCATGGGCCTATGAATGTCAATTTTAAGATAGTAGAGAATCTCAAGGATGAGTTTATAATTAAAGGTTGCATAGATGTCAAATACATTCACACAGATGTCAAATTGTGGGCATGTGGGAGTTAATTTTAAAAATGTTGTCTAGATCTAAATAATCTAAATATATATAGTTTGCATTGATTCATACAAAATGATTGGATGGTGCGATATCAAATCTAAATTTTCAAAAGAAATAATCATTTTTTATGAATAGTGATGAGTAGGATGCCATGAGGATACCATAGAATCATCACATTCAAGAAATGTTGGTGTAGTATGCCAAATTGGAGACCCTGTAGACCTAAAAGATACAAAGGTAGAGATCTAAGTCATGAAGTTCATGATGTTAGAACTGGTTTTTGACCTTAAAATATTGACAAAACCTTCAAAATAAACCTAACATAGAAAAAATCCCTAATTTGACCTGAAAATAAACTTAATTAGGCCTTATGAACATTATCCTTGAGTTGAAGAGGCTAAATTATCATTTATGTAAAGGTAATTCAATCCAGAGTCCACTAATGAGTAGTATAATAATCCATGGCAACTTAGAGGAGTGTTTCCTAAGGAAACATGGAATTCTATTTTGACCTCAAATGCTGAGAAGTAGGAACCAAAGGAAATTTGGGCTAGATAATACTAGGGTGATGGACCTGATCTTAAACAAAAGAGAAGAGGATTACTAAAGGCGAAGAGCATCAAAGAACCATGAAGATTTTGTAATATCATAGGGATCCCAAAGGTTAATAGAGTTAGGAGTATCCTTCTTATAGATAATATTGTCCATTTTAAAATAGGAATATTATATTTGTATAGGCATGTGCTATTTCTAAAAACCACTACCTATAGATAAATCCATTGGGAAAGTGTTGGAAATATTGTCATTGATGTCAAAGGTCTAGCATTGGTGATAAAGGCCCCATAGCATTTAATGGTGTTTTTAATATTCATATCTTGGCTAATGTATGTTAATATTTATTTAAGATTAATGAATATATTTTTAGTTGCATAAAATTCAAAAGAAGGCCCATGAAGAAGTCAAAGAGTCATGGGGTAAAGACAAAAGAGGAATGGGACACATTTTCCCATGAAGAGTCATCTTGAGGAATTCCAATAGTCACCAAGTGAAGATGAAAGAGGGTATGACTCATTTTTCTATGAAGAGTCACCATAAGGAATTCAAAATGTCACCAAGATAAAGACAAAAGAGGAAAGGATGCATTTGCTTATGAAGGGTCACCATGTGACTTTTCAAATACAAGGATATGGAGGGTCATGCAAGTTTGCCACCATTTTTCATGAGGATTGAAGGTTCACAAAGGTTGAATGCCAAAGGTCATTTGGAAAGCTATAAATAAAGGCTTGAGAAGCCATTTGAAATATGCAAGAGAGTGCATGGTTTTGTAATTTTTATTAATAAGAAAAGAGGAGATAAAAGTAAGAGATGTTGTAGAGTTCCATCATTTGTTGAGTAAGCAACATTGAGAGATAGTTGTGTTTTATACACAAGAGGGGTTGGAGCTCATGTAGGTTTGTGCTCCTAAAATTTGGTGCTTGAAAACTTTGTAATTTGAGTTAGTGCTCATTCATATACTTGAGATTGTTCTATGTGGTTTTTCCCACTTTGGGTTTCCACATAAAAATCTACTCTCTCTCTCTCTCTCTCCCTCTCTCTCTCTCTCTCTCTCTCTCTCTCTCTCTCTCTCTCTCTCTCTCTCTCTCTCTCTCTCTCATGTGGTGCATGTTATTATTTAAATTTTATTGCATTTTTTGAATGTGTGATTAAGTGTTTAAATAAAATAAATCAAATTAAGTAAAAGATATATAATATACTAACTCACCCCCCCTCTCGGTATAATTCATGCTTAACAAATAGTATCAGAGTAGGTTCCTTTTGAAATAGTTTTATAGCTTGAAGGTAGATTATGAAAAGCATGATGGCTAGATCACATGAAGGTTTTTATAAAAATAAGGCACCTTTGTTTGATGGGAAAAATTATTAATTTTGGAGCATAAGGATGATAATTTATTTGATGGTTCTTAGATTCAACATTTGACAAGTAGTGATGGAGGAATATGAAGAACCATAGATACTTGTAACTACTCTAATGGAAAATAAGGCAAGTGAAAATAATGCTAAAGCTTTAAATGATATTTTATGTGGTTTATGTGAATTAGTATTTGTTAAAGTTATGCAATGTAAATCTGCTCATGAAACTTGGGTAAAGCGTGAGAATATTTACAAAGGTGATGGAAAGGTTCTATAAGCTAAGCTTTAGACTTTTATAAGACAATTTGAGAGTTTGAAGATGGAAGAGGAAGAAAATATAGCAAGTTACCTTTTGTGGGTTAATCAAATAGTTAATCAAACTCAAGGTCTTAGAGAAAATTTAGAAGAATCAATCATGGTATAAAAAGTTTTGAGATCTCTACCATTGAGATATGATGCAAAAGTTTTCACAATTGAAGAGATGAAGAATTTATCCAAGCTAAATATGGATGAACTACATGGTATTCTTATAGTATATGAGATGCAGACCAAATAAGAGAAACCCTTAAAGAGAGAAGATATTTTCAAGACATCAAAGAAAGAGAAGGCTAAGATTCAAAAATCAAGTGATAGTTCTAACGATGATGAAGATGGAAATGGAGATCTATTCATTCACATGCTAAAAAAGGGCATAGGTAAATATCAAGGAAAATTACCTTTGAAATGTTTTAATTATGAAAAGATTGGGTATTTTGTAGCTAAGTGCCTAGATAAGGGTAATGGTGACAATGAAGAAGGAAAGTCTACATAAAAGAAGAATTTCAAAGGAAAATTCAAGAAGGGATTTGAGAAGAAGAGTTTGTATTCTAATGATCCTAGCTCGGTTTAATATAGTAGAGTCAGTGATTTAGGATAAGAATAGATTATATTCATGGCCATACATGAAGATGCCTCCACAAGAAAAAGTATAGATTATCAAGAAGAAAAACAAGATGAATCTAAAGTGAATCTATAAGGAGAATTCATTTGTGCATTAGAAGAGTTAAAATCTCTTGAAAAGAAGAATCAAAGATTGAAGTTTCAAATCAATAAAAATGAAAAGGAGTCAAAGGAAATAATTGAATATCTACAAACACACTTTAAAGAATCTAAGAAGAATGAAAAAGATCTAATGGCATAGTTTCAAAAAGTAAGTGAAGAATGTGAAAGGTATGTTATTTAAATTTCTTATTTAAAAGAAAAAATTTAGAAAACAAATAAAATAATCAATGATAGTTCAGCTAATGATTCAAAATTTGAAAATATCACTAATATGTTGAAAAAGATATTATAAAGTCAAAGATCAATATCAGATAAGACATGTATCATATTTGAAAAAGAGAAAGGGGAGCCCACTACTTTCATAGATAAGGTTAACACTAAAAAAGGAAAGAGATATACTGAAGCTCTTACAAAAGAGGAAATAAAAAGGGAAGAAATTAAGAATATAGAGGACATCTCAAACAAAGAAGGCTAGAAGGAATAGATCTACAAAAGGCAATCAGGTTAGAGATACACAAATAGGTCCTATTTTTATGGTTACTATTTTTATTGTAATGGATATGGTCATAAGAAAATAAAATTTCTAAAAAGGGCTAATAATTTCATAAATAAGGAGAAGGAAACTCATGCAAATTCAAGCAGAAGCCACAACTCTTTTGCTCTTCTATCAAGCTTTAATGAAGAGGCCATAATATGCTACAAGTGAAATAGCTTCAGACACATAGCTTAGTATTGTATAAGTGTGTTTGATTCATTAAGGACTAGATTTTTAAGGCTCCATTCATCAAGAAGAAAGTTTAGATAAGTTCATGGCAAAAGAAATAGCCTAAAAAGTATATGTTGGTCTAAATAGCTTTGCATGCAAGAAATGAAGAAAATACATGGTTCATTGATAGTGGATGTTTGAGGCACATGACAAGAGACAAGATAAATTTCATAACCTTGAAGAAGATCAATGGTGACACAGTGAAATTTGAAGATAATACTGCTACCAGAATTGCCAAAAAAGGTACACGAAGTTTGGATAATGGTAGAACTAAAATTAAAAATGTTTTGTATGTAAAAGGTCTTAAGAATAATTTTTTGAGTGTAAGTCAAATGTGTGATTAGGGGCACACACTAAATTTTTATGCAAAAGGTTTTGAAATTAGGATAACAGATTTAGATGTGTTAGTTACAGATGCTCAGAGAACAAGCAATAATTTGTATATGTTATCAGACATCAAAGGTCAAAGATATTTTTTGAGTCAGATTGAAGAAAGTTGGATATGGCACAAGAGAATGGGATACATAAATTTTGATAATATTTTCAACATTAGCAAGAAGCAATTAGTCATAAATATTTCAAATATTATAAATCCATCCAACATGCTTTGTGAACCTTGTCAACATGGGAATTAGGCTAGAAGGTAGTTCAAAACAAAACAATACTCAACCACTTAGATGTTATAGCTTGTTCAAAATTATTTGTGTGGACCTATGAGAACTCAAAGTACTCAAGGTAAGAAATATTTGATGTTTCTTATTGATGATTTTTCACGTATGACTTGGGTAATGTTTTTAAAGAAAAAATCAAAAGCTTTCAGACAATTCAAAGCATTCAAAAAATTAGTTGAGGATGAAATTGGTTTGTAGATTAAGTGATTAAGATCATATCAAAGTAGTTTATTGAGTTTTGTGAAGACCATGGAATAAAGAGACATTATTCAACAGCTAGAACTACATAGCAAAATGGAGTAGATAAATGGGGAAACAAAATATTTTATGAGATGGCAAGGACAATGCTACATGAATTTAAGATACCAGATAAATATTAGAGAGGAAATTGTTACAATAGTGCATATCTAGAACAAAGCATTATTAAAAGTCAATAGTGACAAGACTCTTTATGAGATATGGAAAGACAAACTAGCTATATTTGATTATTTCAAAGTTTTCGATAGTAGATGCTTCATAAAGAGAATCAATTAAAAATTAGGTAAGTTTGAATCTAGAGTAGATGAAGGTATATTTCTTGGTTATTCTTGAAAAAGTAAATATTATTAATGTTATAACAAAAGAACCAAGAAAATAGTTGAAAATGCAAGTGTGAGGATAGAAGAGGATGGAACACAAAAAATCGGTGATCTAGTAGACATTCTTGAAATCATTGAAGAAGAAGATTTTGAAGAATAAAATGAAGATGAGAAGAAGGATAAAAAGGACACAAAAACCCCATCCAAATATGTATAGAGATATCATAATAAAAGTGACATCATCAAGGATCTAAATGAAGAAATTCACACCAGAAGAATGATGGTAAGTGAATCTGAGCAAGTTAATTTCTCCTTGTTATCCAAAATTTTAGCTTGGAACTTTTTTAAAAGATAGACATGATAAGCATTAGGTTAATGCAATGGATGAATAATTAAACTAGATAGAAAATATTGATACTTGGGAATTAGTGCCTAGACCAAAAGGTCACAATGTGATAGGAACAAAATGGGTTTACAAAAATAAGTTGAATGAAAATGGAGAAGTGACCAGGAATAAAACAAGATTAGTATGTAAAGGATATGCTTAGATTGAGGGAATATATTTTAAATAAAAAATTTCACTAGTAGAAAAGTTAGAGGCTATTATAATGTTTCTTTCATATATAATGTTTAAAATTTCTAAGTGTTTTAGATAGATGTCAAGTCTGCTTTGCTGAATGGGAATCTAGAAGAGGAGGTCTACATTGAGTAGCTAGAGGCATTTCTTCTCTCAAACTATAGTAGCCATGTATGCAAATTAAAGAAAGCATTGTATGGATTGAACCAAGCTCCTTGAGCTTGGTATGCAAGACTTGATAAATACCTGCAAGATCAAGGTTTCAAGAGAGGATTTGCTGAAAATAATCTCTACATCAAAACAAAAGGTGAGCATCAGATGATTTTTGTGGTATATTTTGATGGCATAATATTTAGAGGTAACATTGAAGACATGACAAAAGAATTTTTTGACAATATGCAAAAATAATTTGAGATGTCTATGTTTGGAGAATTGTCATTTTTCTTAAGGTTGTAAATTTTTTATTCAGATAAAGGAATGTTCATATCTCAAAGTAAATATGCCAAATAAATGTTGAAAAATAATGGTTTTGAGGATTATGTACCAGTTGGTACACTGATGGGTATAGAGAATAAGGTGAGTAAGGATTAATATTCACCTATTATAGATCAATATTTGTATAGATCTATGATTGGTAGTCTTTTATTTTTGACATCATCAAGGCCAGACATCATGTATGCCATAGGTATGGTTGCAAGATATAAATCAACTCCACAAGATAGTCATGTTCATTTGGTGAAGAGAATATTCAAATATATTATGGGGACATTGGATTATGGATTGTGGTATCCCACAGGTAGAGATTTCACTTTGGTTACTTATACATATTCAGATTGGGTAGGTTGTTTAGATGATAAAAAGAGTAAAAGTAGAGGATATTTCTTCCTCAATGATAGCTTAGTATCATGGTTAAATAAAAATCAAAATTCAATATCACTTTCTACAACTAAAGTAGAATGTATTACAACAATATTATGTTGCAGAGGTGTAGTAATTGGTACAAAAATAGGTACAAGAAATAGGTATAGGTTGCTATAATAATGGGGAGTTACTATATGTTTTTTAGATGGTAGTATGTGCATGTTGGCATGTGTAGTACAATTTTCAAGATATGGTAATTTCAATTTGAAGTTACCATAATATTAAAGGGGAAGATTTTTGGAAATATTGTCATTGATGTCAAAGGTCTAGCATTGGTGATAAAGGCCCCATAATATTTAATGGTGTTTTTAATATTCATATCTTGTCTAATGTATGTTAATATTTATTTAATATTAAAGAATACATTTTTGGTTGCATACAAGTCAAAAAATGGCCCATGGAGAAGTCAAAGAGTCACAGGGTAAAGACAAAAGAGGAATGGGATGTATTTTCCAATGAAGATTCATCTTGAGGAATTACAAGAGTCACCAAGTGAAGACAAAAGAGGGTATGGTGCATTTTTCCATGAAGAGTCATATTAAGGAATTCAAAAGGTCATCAAGATAAAGAAAAAATAGGAAAGGATGTATTTGCTTATGAAGGGTCACCATGTGACTTTTCAAATGTAAGGATACAAAGGTTCATGTAAGTTTTGTGCCATTTTCCATGAGGATTGAAGGGTCACAAAGGGTGAATTCCAAAGGTCGTTTGGAAAGATATAAATAAAGGCTTGAGAAGCCATTTGAAATATGAAAAGAGTGCATGGTTTTGTAATTATTTTATATAAGAAATGAGGAGAGAAAAGTAGGAAATATTGTAGAGTTCTATCATTTATTGAGTAACATTGAGAGATAGTTGTGTTTTATACACAAGAAGGGTTAGTGCTCCTATGGGTTGGTGCTCACAAACAGTTTTTGTGTTCTTACTCAGGAAAGGAGTTGGTGCTCCTACATGTCGGTGCTTGAAAACTTTGTAATTTGAGTTTGTGCTCATTTAGATACTTGAAATTGTTCTCCATAGTTTTTCCCACTTTGAGTTTCCACGTAAAAGTCTGGTCTCTCTCTCTCCCTCTCTTGTGTGGTGTATATTATTATTTCAATTTTATTGCATATCTTGAATGTGTGATTAAGTGGTTAAAGAAAAGAAATTTAATTAAGTAAAAGATATATAATATATTTATTCACCCCCTCCTCTCAGTATATTTTGTGCTTAACAAAAAGTCTCAGGTATTTATAGAAAATTTGTGGAAAGGATAGTTGTCCTTACATTTGTACTTTTTTAATTGGTTGGGACTGACTGACATTATTCCTAGTATCTTATAAAAGGAGCATTATCAATTTTAAGAAGGGGGGGAGTTCTTAGAGCCAAAATCACTTTGAAATTTTTTGATCAACTAATAAAATCAAGGAATTTTAGAAAATTTGTCCATATTTGTTTGTGTCTTTTGTTATCAAGGCTTCTCTCTCTCTCACTTGTTTGTTTTAACTTCTAGATTTGAATGGTTATTATGAATTCTTGGTGTGTACATTTGATTGTAAATTTTTTAACGTGCGAAAATGCTATGTTGACTAAAATTTCTTAGGTTTATTTCACTTTCTTACTCTTCTTGCATTTAGGCTAACATTATTTACTTTCAAGAGTACATATTTAAAGTGAACCAAGTTTTTATTTGCATTATTTCCACCTTCCTTAAAATCCTACATGATGTGTGATAGGATTTGAGATCATACTATTTCATGTTACACATTGGTTAAGTGCATGCTTGGATGATATTTGAAATCTATCATTATGTTTGGGATGAAAATCAGCAACAACTCTTTTCTACCCTACCCTTTCTTTTTCTCCTTTTTAACTAGATCACTCTAGCTTAATTTCCATTGTAAATATTCATTTTAGATTAGTCCTTAGATTATTTATTTATCATGATTCATCATCCTTAGTATAGTATACTACATATTTTGCATAGATCTACTATTTCACCATGGTGGCTCCCAACCACTAATAATTATAAATATTATGAAAAAGTCATTTGTTCTACCTTTGTTCCATCAAAGATAATAGGATTATCACAACCTAAAACTGATACATTCAGTTCTTAGTAATTTTAAAATGAGAAGTGTTTATTAAACACTCTAGACACCTATGATACACATTTAGGCATCAACAAGTAGAGCTTCGCTGAAACTAGAAGGAGGGACAAAAGGTCATGAGTTTTCATATGATTTCATCAAAAGGTCAAGAGTATGGGCCCAACATGTTTTTAATGGTAAGAATCCAGATGAACATCATTAAACTGATCATGATGAAGAATCCTTTCAAGATGACTTGAAATATTTTTGTGCAAAAATTTGTAGTCCATTTCCACCTTAGAAAGAACCCAATGAAAACATCAATCTAAGGATGCTACCCAAGATACCATTATTGAGTGAAGATGATATAAGAAACTATCTATCTATGGATGAATTAGAACTAGCACTCCTACTACAAAGTAGAAGAATTTGGGATGAAGATGATTAGGTTTTAAACCCATATCTTCAACCTATGTATTGTAAAATTCAAAGAGGAAACCATGATGCATCAACTAAAAGACACAAGCATGTAAATGCTCATATCCACAAGAAAGGTCCACTGAATGAAAAGACTCATGCCTCAAGATCCCATAGTAAGATAAATAACTTTTAATTTTATCTTGGAAGTAAGTTCTTTATGTTATTAGTATAGGGATTAAATGTATTTATTTATTGTTCTTTCCTTCCTATCCCTTATTTATGTATAGCGCTTGTACATATTTGTTTGCATGTTTCCTTTGCTTTATATTCCTTTTCTTCCTATGATTTTTTCCTTGCTTATAATAGTTATTTTAGATAGCCCTCATTTCAAGATTCACCTAATTACTTAGGAACTCCACAAGTTTATGAGTATGGGTATGAACCTTAATCAAGTGTTGACCATGGATTTGAAATGCAAGTTGTATGTTATAGTTTGGAGAAACTAGTAAGGACTATTTGGTAGGTTAATTATTCCATAAGATATTAAACATTTTTTTGATATAAACTTAGCTTTAAGAAGGATTACAAACATAAGATGAAAGTGTAAACTATTAGGACACAATCATGTTTTCACTTAACAAACATTATTGCCTGGTGTTGATGCCTCTATGTGTACCATATATGTATTTAGTGTTCAATAACACTTATCATTTTAGAATTATATTAAATGATGTCAAATTTAATCTCATCAAATTCCTATGTTCCAATGTGAGAGTGCCACATGGTGGCTCTGTGGATCTTCCTGGGATCTTGGATTCATTTTTTGTCATTCAATCAAATTCCATGATGAAGAAAGATTTGTCTGATCATGATATAAAATCTTACTTGTGATTGGTTCATTTTGACATATGGGACCCTTTACTTTTAATATTTGAATGCATGTGTGCCATGTGGCAACTCCATAGACCTCCTGAGGCTTTGACTTTTCAATTATATTTTCACTCCATCTGATATTCATCCATAATGAATCACAAGCTATTGATTATGATCCAAATACTTGAACATGATTGGTCCAAAGGTCTAAGTGATCAATTTGTTGGGATTTTCCTCACTCTATTGGATCAAAAGGTGTTAGGAAGCATAAATCATTAGATCCTAAAAAATAAATGATAATTAAGTTAGGACCTGAGATGAAAGAAACTTAGGCTAAGGTATTTAGACTAAGGTTTTTTTCATGTTAAAACACACAAATGGGGCCTAAGCATTAAAGCTTTAGGTTAAGTAGGTAGTTAAGGGGACCATGTTAGAGAATATGAAGGGACCCTTTTAGGAAAATTTAAAAGGGACCCTTGGCATAAAATTGGACCATGCTAGAAAATAAAGAGGACCCTACCAACATAACATTGGACCACATTAGAGATATAGAAAACATAGGAGGAAATAAAAGAGACCAAGTCATATTTTTAGGCTAAGGTTTGGTTTTGTTAAAAAACATGACTAAGCCTTAAAATAAAAACTGGTCTTGAGTCCAAAATATATTTATAATGTTCTCACCAATTTCCTCCCACTAAATTCAAATTCAAACTTGAACCAAGGGTTTATACCAAGGTTTTGAAGCATTAATCCACCAGAAAGGGTTCCACAAAATGTGGAACTAAAAGACATGAAGACTAATTATTAGCAACATTAGGCAAGCTCAAAGCAAAACCATAACCTAGTGAACCAACCTCATTAATGTGGATGATCTTCAAATTATAAATAATGATCAAAACATGCCAAGTTTTTAGGGTTAATCTTCAAAATATCTCAAGGGTCCCAACTTTCAAAAAATGGGGGTATGTTGACCTCAACAAATGGTGACTTCTAGGGGAAACATAACAATATGTTAGAACTTAGAGACTCTAGTTCAAACAAATAACTAAGTCATCCACTCCACTTAATTATACTATCATCTAGATCATTTTTTGGTTGAAAAAAACATTGCACTTGTAGAATTGGGATCAAATATTAAGACATAGCCATGTTATATGTGTTCTTTGATTCCACTTATTATTTGCCATGGGATTTAGGAGACAACTTCCAAGTTTCATATCCTAAATCATTAACACTGACTTGGAGCATGTTCATTAAGATCCATGTTTTTAGTTTAGGGAAGGATTGGGCATTGTTCTGATACCAACTAGGCATCCATAACACTGATAGAGATACCTTTGGCTCCACTCATGGCCTTGTTCCATTATCATCTAGGCATCTATAGCCCCAATGGATATTACTAAAATCATTTATTATTGAAAAGATTTTTATTTGAAATATGGAGGATTTTTAGGGGAATGGCTGCACGTGGAGAAGGGCATGAGGGCGACCCGGTGGCAGACGACCCGTCGACAGGTCCCAGACTGGATGCTACGGCTCATGGTGAGAGGGGTTTGGGTCAATCAACATTCTATACCAGTGAGAGGGTTAAATTGAATAAAGTTAATGGTTGTTTGCTGAGAAGGTAGGACCAACCAGTATTGGTCATTCCGTAAGAAATAATTCAGGAGGACATTGAATACCTCTCAACACACACTTTGATTTGCAAATTCTTGGGAATAAGAATCCCTTAGGCTACTCTAGAAGCTTGGATTAGGCACTCCTGGGTAGTTGAGGGAGATTTTGACATAATGTTGGTAGGAAACAACTACTTTCTGGTGAGTTTCTCCTCTATAGCAGATTGAAATCACATTTTTGAAGGTGGCCCTTACTTCTATGAATGAGTGGGCCTATTTCTCAAACCCTAGCATGTGGGGTTTAATAAGGCTGAGGAACTTCCAGCTTGTATCCTAATTTGGGTGCGTCTTCCATGGCTACCACTAGAATTCTAGTGGGAGGACATCCTCAGGCAGATATCAGCTATGCTGGGAACACCAACAGTGATAGCCCATCAATCTTTAGACAAGAAATTCATTACATATGCTCGAGTCTACATAGACATGGATTTAAATAAGCCTCTTCCTAATTAATTGGATATTTGTATGGGCTCACTGACATGGATTCAATAGATTGACTATGAATCCATTCCGTTCAGGTGTAGAATATGCCATGTATATGGACATCTACATAGACAATGCCCCCAGGCTCCCAAAGATAAAGGGCCACTGCCATAATCTATAGCACCATCCTCAGCCTTTGTTGGTAAAGGGGCTGGGAGTGTGGGCCAGAGAGAAAGAGAAAAAATCCAACTGGATAGATTGAGTAAAGGGAAAAATCCAATTGTTGGGAGCTTGGTGTAGGGATCAGTTGATCTTTTCAGCAGTGGAGTGGATGATTTCATACCAGTTAGAAAGTGTGCTAGAGGCTGAGGACCGAGGTGAGGGAATGTGGAGAGGAAGATGGAACATGGCTTTAACACGTTTGAGGCCCTTGACAATATGGCTATTGAAGAGGGCTTTTTGATGCAGGACCAAGGAGAAGTTTTGGAACAGTAGAAGCAATCTTTAGCTCTCGAGGATGGACAAGATTGGATGGATCAACCACCCTTAACTGAACCTCTAACTTTAGAGGAAGGGTAGCCTGTGGCTGTGAATGAGCTGAAGGAGAAGGAAGTTAGATGGGCAGACTTTGTGAAGGAAGGTGATGTTGGGAAAAAAGACAAAAGTCCTGCAATGGCACTTGGGTTAATGCACAAATAATTCAAAAAGGTCACATCATCTGCTGCCCCTAAAGTGGGATGGAGGAAAGACCAAGATAAGCTCAAAATTACAGGTGATTTATTGGTGGAATCTGGGGTTGTCAAGACCCTAGAGGAGCATTTTCCCCAATCCACCCAATAATAGTTAATCATGGAATGCAAGGGGTTTGAATAGCTACCCCAGACAAAAATTTATTCATAGATTGGTGTGGGATCACTCACCAGATATTTTTTGTATCCAAGAGATGAAACTTTTAGTTGATTCTCTATTTTCTTGTATGCCAAATATTTGGCATATTGGGCAATGGCAATGTGTTGGAGCCAAGGGCAGCTCGGGAGGACTAGCTATGGGCTGGGGTCAGAGGAAAATTTTGCCACTACATTGGGTTTCTAGTATATCGGCCTTGTCAATGGCAGCTTCTTCTTTGGAAACTGGTGAGTTATGCCTGGTTACCATAGTTTATGCACCTATTGATATTGAGGGGTAGCAACAGCTTTGGGCACATATCTGGTATGTCCGACAATGTTTCCCTTTCTTACCATGGATAATTGCTAGCGACTTTAATGTGGTAATGAGCCTGGAGGAGAAAAGAGGTGGACTAAATCATTTAGGTCCCTCTTCTGAGTGCCTTCACCATAATGTTGAGACACTTCACATCTCGGATGTGAAACCTTCCAATGGACTATTTACTTGGAGCAACCAAAGAATAGGTAATGCTGCCATCTTTGAACACCTTGATAGATTTTTAGTTTCTTGTTTTTGGCAATCTAGTGCTTTCAATCTCACTTGTGAGATTTTTGATTGGAGGGGATCGGACCACTGGCTGATCAAACTTTCCATAGGCTAGATTGGGGGTCCTAAAAAGCCTCCTTTTAAATTCCAATTGATGTGGCTTCGGGACCCATCTCTTCATGATCTCATAGGCCAATGGTGGAGACATGGAGGGCCTGCTTATAGTACAGCCATGTACTCTTTCCTGAAAAAGCTACAGTATGTTAAAAGAAAATTATAGATATGGAATAGGACCTGTTTTGGAAATTTATAGAGTATGAAGAAGAAAGTGCAAGACCAGTTGGATGGCATAACTAGGCAAATAAGAGACACTGGATTATCGGAAGGCCTTCGCCTGGAAGAATCTAGAGCGGCTAATATGTTAGCTGAGTGGGAGCTTCGAGAAGAGATCTACTGGAAACAGAAGGCCCGCAATTACTGGCTCCAGGAAGGTGATAAGAACACGGCCTTTTTTCACAATTCAGTGCAAGGGAGGAGAAATGGAAATTTTATTACTTCTCTTATTACTCAGGATGGAGCGCACCTTTCCTCCTCTCAAGATATTAGTAAAGAAGCTATCTAATGTTTCTTGGAACTTTTTGCCAGTGACACATTACTAGATGAAGAGGCAAAAAATGAAGTGTTGTCTTGTATTCCATCCTTGGTGGATGATAGAATGAATGAAGGCCTTATGTGCCTGATTGGGATGGCAAAAGTGGAGGAAGCTTTGTGTAGCATGAAGAGAGGCAAAGCCCCTAGACCAGATGGATTTGCAGCTGATTTTTTTCAAGACTTTTGGGATATAATTAAGCAAGACTTGATGAGTCTCATACAGGAGTCCTACTCAAGTAAAGAAATGCTTCGTGCATTGAATGCTACTTTCTTGGTGCTAATTCTGAAGAAGGAGCAGGCAAATAAATTTGGAGATGTATAGACCCATTGTGCTTTGTAATGTTGTCTACAAAGTTATTACCAAGCTTATTGTGCAAAGGCTGAAAGGGCTCCTCCCCAATATTATTTTAGAGGAACAAGGAGGCTTTGTGGTAGGTAAACAAATTTTAGATGGGGTGGTGGTAGCTTCGAAAGCTATTCACTCTATGAGAACTTCTCAAGAGAGGGCAATGTTTATCAAGCTTGACCTTGCCAAAGCCTATGATAGAGTTAGTTGGAGATTCTTACAAAAAGTTATTTTGGCATTCGGCTTCAAGCAGGACTGGATTAGTTGGGTGTCAAGTTGCGTTACTACGCCTTCCTTTTTTGTCCTTGTGAATGGAGAACCTATAGAACTTTTTGGAGCGTCTAGAGGGCTTCGTTAGGGAGATCCAATCTCTCCATACTTGTTTATTCTCATGGTTGAAAGGCTTGGGTGGCTCTTCAAATGTTGAGTCTCTCAGAATGCTATTCAGGGAGGGAAATGGGAGAGAGGGATAACCACCTTATCCCACCTCCAATTTGTGGATGACACTATCCTAGCAGGTAAAGCATGGATTAGGGAAGTGGAAGTGTTCTGAGTCACTTTGGATAATTATTTGGTGGTGTCGAGACATCAGATTAATGATTATAAATCATCTATTTTCTTCTTCAATACTCGAGAGGCTATTCAAAGAAGAATTGTTGCCATACTCTAGTTTCAGATCCAAACTCTCCCAGTGGTTTATTTAGGGGTGCCCATTATTGTGGGGCGGCAGCCCAGGTTATTTTGGTAGAGTATTCTGGACAAGTTGAGACAGAAGGTAAGCCATTGGACTAATAGATGGCTATCTACAGTAGGAAGAGTGATCCTGTTACAATCGATTATTCAGGGTTTATCGATATATCAGAGCATGGTATAGAGTGCTCCAGCTTACTTTCTAAAAGAGTATGATGCCCTATCTAGGAAGTTTCTGTGGAGTGGTAATCTGCAGAATTCTAAATGGAGTCTCGTCAACTGGGGAATGGTGTGTATACCAAAGCAGGAAGGTGGTGTGGGATTGCGCTTGGCTATCTTGGGTAGTCAAGCCCTTGCTACCAAACATTACTAGCATTGGTGCACTAACCAATCTACCCTGTGGTCCTGAATCCTGACAACCAAATATTTTTTGGGTATTAATCTTCATGATATTTCTAGATACCCTCTTGAGGGGAGAGGGTCAATGATATGGGATACCCTTAAGCTTGGAGCATAGTTGGTGAAGCAGGGCCTTTTCTAGATATGTAACAGTGGGTCAGAGGACTTATTCTAGAAGGACTCATGGGATGGTGCACCTCCACTTCTACATTCACACCCGCATTTGCAAACTCTTGCAAACTCTTTTCATGCTGCCGGATGGAGTACGGTGTGGCATTACAAGGAAGCTTATAACATGGGTACGATCATTGGATACAGGTGGAAACATTCCTCTAATTGGTCACCTGGGGGCTCAGAGGAGGAAAGAGGTGAACTAACCCATATCCTTGAGACTAGAAGGTGTAGTACATTGCAAGGGAGTGATGAACTAGCTTGGAGTGGAGATACAATGGGGTAGTACTCCGTGGTTAAAGGATACCAGACTTTGATTAAGCAAATCAGTGAGGAAGGGCAGTTTTAGTGGGGGAAGAAAGTCTAGAATCGAATGGCTTGGCCCAAATGTAATTTTTTTCTATGGCTTCTTACACACAACAGGTGCCTTACCTAGGATAATCTTCACTGGAGGGGATTTCAGGGGCCATCTATTTGTGTGTTGTGTTATAATAGTGAGGAGATAGGAGCTCATCTCTTCTTCCAGTGTTCGGTTGCTAGACAGGTCTGGCACCTGTGGTGGACTGCGTGGAATGCCCCTTGCAGGCATGCTTCTTCTTTGAATGATTTGTGGACTCAGATGGGGTATGCACCTATTAAAAGCACCCTATTATAGAATGCCTAGGTGGTGGGACCCTCCTTCATTCTGTGGAACTTGTGGCTGGAGCAAAATTAGAGAATCTTTAGGGGAGCGTAGCTAGAGCTGAGAATCCTGTGGAGCAACATAATTAATATGTTGCAAGAAACTCTTCTTGTCAAGAATGCGGCAGATTACGGGATGGAACATGAAGATGAAAGAGTGTGTTTGCACTTGGGGATGGACTTGTCCAAGGATGGCATGGTGGGGAGAAGTAGTAATTCGGTGAAGTGCAGGAGTAGGCAGGCATGACCTGTCAGTAGAACTGGGCATTGGACACCCCCTGAGGTAGGTTTTATTAAATTAAATACTGATGGCTCTTCTCGAGGGAACCCAAGAGCAGCTGGTATTGGAGGAATCAGACAAGATAGCTCAGGTAATATTCAATTTTTGTTTTCTATTCATAAAGGCTATCATACAAATAATCTGATGGAAGCTGAAGCCATCCTAGAGGTGGTGAAAGGTTGTTGTAAAGGTGGTCATCTCAATGTCATTTATGAATCAGATTCACAAGTGGTGATTAATTTGTTGAACAAAGGTAATTCTGGTAAGATTGATTGGCATTTAAACGCTATTATTCAACATATAAGGCAATTAAGCTCTTCTTTAAATTTGATCTCCTTCCAACACATTCCACGTGAGTGGAATGATGTTGCAGACTGCCTTGTGAAGTGGGCCTCAGAGAATGGGGCATCCTGGAGCATTACTGAGTAGAGAATGCTTCCAATGAATTTGTATCAAATGCTGGTCCAATTGGTGGATCAGGAGAAAAAACTGTAATCAGTGTTTTATTTGGTACTTAATAAATTTTTACCCCTAGTTTAGTTAAAAAAAAGATTTTTATTTTGCATTACATTCTTATTTTTTGTATTTTTAGATCTTTAATACTTTTGACAAGGTTGGGAACTATGATAATCAGGTTTAAGAATTTGGTCAGGTGTTTGATCCTTAGAGAATCACCTATGGATACAACCATTTTCATAAGAAAATATGTTTATTAAGTGTGATCATGACTGTGTTTCAATAAATTAAGATTTCCTCTTATAAGTACAAATATTATTATAACCAAATTTAGGTTAAGACAATGTTCAAATTCTGATGGAATAGTTGGCCTCTTCAATTAGTCCTTACTAGTTTATTTAAGTAATAGCATTAGGCCCACATTTTATAACCATGGTTAGCATATGTATTAGGTCCATTCCCAAATTTATAAACTTGGAATTTTAGACAAACTAAATAGACTTTGAGCTTAGGGTTGTCCAAAAGGACTTATTGGAGACAAAGAACAAGACAAGCAAAGCAAACACAAAACAAAAACAATAAAGAAAGAAACAAAAGGGAAAAAACAAATATATACATGCTTATATACAAACAAGGGATAAGAAGGGAAGATCTAAAAGAAACTAACTAGCCTAGCTACATTAATTCTAACCATATTACAGTTTACTCCATAAAGACCCCAATAAGAGAAACATAAAAGTAATGCTTGAGGTACTACCCATTCATGGGTAGTGTGAACTCTAATCCTTGTATATATTTGAATTTAAAGGTCTTATTTCCCTACATATCTACAATATGATATGGCCTAACCTAAAAAAGTGTGAATTTTCTATGCTTGCCTTTAGATTCAGATGTTTTGTCCCAAAGGATAACTAGGTCCCCTTGTCTAAACACCTTAATCTTTTATCTTTTATGAAACCACCTCGTTACTATGGTCTAATGTCAACTAAAATAAAAAAATCCTTCTCACATGCATCTTCCATCTAAATGATGTCTATCAATCTTGAATTGTCCAAATCCTAGCTTTCTTCCATGTATTCTTGCATGAATTTATATGTAGGCAACTTGAAATTTTTAGGGAAGATAGGTTCTTGGCCATAAACCAATAGAAATGGTGATGCCTGAGCTTGAAGGTCTTGTTTCCCTACCTATCTACAATCTAATATGGCCTAATCTAAAAAAGTGTGAATTTTCCATGCTTGCCTTTAGATTCAGATGCTCTGTCCCAAAGGATAACTAGGTCCCCTTGTCTAAACACCTTAATCTTTTATCTTTTATCAAACCACCTCTTTACTATGGTCTAATGTCAACTAAAATAAAAAAATCCTTCTCACATGCATCTTCCATGTAAATGATGTCTATCAATATTGAATTGGCCAGATCCTAGCTTTCTTCTATGTATTCTTGCATGAATTTATATGTAGGCAACTTGAAATTTTTAGGGAAGATAGGTTCTTGGCCATACACCAATAGAAATGGTGATGCCTTTAAGGCTTGCTTGATCCTTATCCTATCTTCCCATAATGCATGTTTGATAATATTATGCCAAGTCCTAGGCTTATCTATAGTAGACTTCTTGATTGCCTTCATTAAGTTATTATTGGTAGATTCAAACACTCCATTTCTTTGAGGGTAATGATTAAATGAAAACTTAAGACAAATTCCATTATCATATGCCCATTTAGTTATCTCTATGGATGTAAATATAGAATCATTATCACATACTAAAGAGGTTGGAGTTTCAAATCTAGTATAAATGTTTTCCTCCAAGAAACTAATCACTTCTTTAGTCATATATTATTTGGTGGCTGCAACTTCATCCCACCTTGTGTAATAATATGTGGTAGTCAGGATGAATTTTTGACATTTAGATGAATTAGGGTTAATCACCCTTATAATTTCCAACCCCCATTGTGTAAATGGTCTATCAACCATAACTGGTTACTACCTTAGGCTCCTTGGTGCTAAATATTTGGTAAGAGTGACATTCCCTCATGTGTTTGTGAGCACCTTTGAAAATAGTTGGCCAATAGTAGCTAGCTCTAAGAATCTTGTGGGTTGTAATCTTTCTAGATGGGTGTCTATTACCAAACTTCTCATGGAAGGTGCCCATGATTTTGGAAGCTTCCTCTTTTAAGACACACCTCAGGTAGATCCCTTCAAATTTTTTCTTATATAAGACCCCATCTTTGATCAAATAATGGGCTACCTTGAGCCTCAAGGCCCTCTTTTTCTCCCTTGTCAATCCTATAGTACAAGTACCATTAATCAATAAATGTATGATGGAATCATACCACTCACTAGATTGAAATTTCTACCGATCAACTTGTATAATGTTTAACCTAGGGTTGGTATTAACAATCATTTGGATCAAGACTTGGCTCCTTTCTAGTTTTGTCATTTTCATTTTTATAACATATTCCTGCAAAACTAACATCCATTTACCTTTGCATTCCCTAGGTTCATTTTGTCTTAGCATAATATTTATGGTAGGGTTAGGTAGAATAGCATGTACCTAATTTATAAGGATATAATGCATATATTTCTTCACTACTTTAACTAATGCATATTCTTGTTTATCAGTTAATGAATAATTCAATTCAGCATTCTTAAATTTAGTACTCATGAAAGCTATTGGGTGATCACATCCATCATATTTTTGAATTAAAATAGAATCCATGGTATGGTTAGATGCAAAAGAATAGAGATAAAAGTCTCTTGAAAAGTTAGGACTTATCAGTATGGGATCTTGGCTTATTGCTTCCTTGATGTCACTGAATGCCATCATGGATTCCTCATTCCATGAGACCTTGGCATCCATCTTTAGCATGTCATTCAATGGCTTGATAATCTCTTCAAAGCTAAAAATGAACTTTCTTATAAATTTTATCTTACCAAAGAATTATTTTAGATCTTTCTTACTATTTTGAGGTTATATCCTAGATATATCCTCCACCCTTTTAGGATCTATAGAGATCCCATATTCAGTTATGACATGACCCAAAAATTTGCCTTTAGTAACACAAAAGATGCTTTTTTGGGGGTTTAAGGAGATTCTATACCTTATTCATCTCTTAAAAACTCATTGTAGATACATAAAGTGATCTTTCCTATTTTTAAAAAGAATGGTTAGATCATCCATATATATAATGATACGCTTACCAATCAGGCCTTGGAAGGCATGGTCCATGGCCCTTTGAAAAGTATCTCTTGCATTGATTAACTTAAAAGACATATTTTTGTAATCAAAGGTTCCTAATTTTGTTGTGAAGGTTTTTTTCATCATGTCTTCCCTATCAACCAAAACCTAGTCATAACCTAAAAATCCATCAAGAAAAGACATCATAAATGAGCCTAAAACAACTTGTATCACCTAGTCAAGAGAAGGAAGAGGATAGTTATCCTTTTTATATGATTTTTTCAAGTTCCTAAATTCAATACATATCCTAATCTCACCATTCTTCTTCATGACTGGCATCAAATTAGCCACCTAGGTAGAATGCTTAATGGGAAACACAATTCTAACATCTAGTAATCTCTTGACCTCTTTAAAGGTCATTGGTTCTAAGACAAGGTTCACATGCCTCTACTTTTAGTTGAAGGGCTTACAAATTTCATTAAAGGGTATAGTATGGGTGATGAACCTTGGATCAGATATCCTTAATTCATCATAATACCAAGATCTAACATCCTTATACCTAGTTAACACCTTTTTGACCTTTTTGTTCTCAATATTAGTGTAGGCTTTTCCCACATTAACCAGCTAGGGTTGATCTTGGGGGCCAAGATCCATTGCATTGTGGTCATTCCCACTTACATTGGAATTATTATAATACTTAGCCAATTTATCTTGGTTAAGTAGTCTTTTTAAGGCAGTCATGCCTTTGGGAATTTTATTTTCATTTAATTGAATGACTTTACCATCAAACTTGTCCTTTTCAAATGCATTTTCATCAGTCTCATCAATGATCTGAGCCTCAAATTCTCCAAAATTAATTATATAATCCAATATCTATTGATCATCACTAAAGTCTTGAAAATGATTCACATTATCAGGCACTGAAGGACAAGGTATCAACTCAATGCTGAAGTTGGGTGATTCTTTATTAAGCATGAAGTTGGCTATAGTAGATGCCAACTCATCAGCATCTTGGTTCTCTTCTTTAGGGATGGAAACAATGTTAAAAGCATCAAAAGACTCAATTAGATCCCAGACCCTAAAATTATACCTCTTAAGGTATGATATTTTACATTGATATTTTCTTCTCACCTAGTTGACTACTAGTTTTGAATCACCATAGACTAGTAGTTCTTTGACTTTATTCTTTATAGCAAATTGCAAACCTAGGATAAGGGCCTAATATTCAATAAGATTGTTAGTATAAGGGAATTTAAGCCTATAAGATGCATGATATTCCTTACTAATATGATCATTTAGGTTAATAACAACTCTAGATCTAACCTTACACATATCCCCATCAAAATGTAGCTTACATAGCCCAAGAATAACATGAGTACTTATAAGATCACATACCTCAGAAATATCTAGGGTAAAAACCTCTAATTATGAGTTCATTATGTTGGCCCTTTCATTAATGGAATCATACTTAGTGATCATGTGTTTCATCCTTGGCTCCCTCTCAACCCTAATCTAGTTTAGAACTCCTTTTAAAGCCAGCCACAAATGTGAGAAATCTATGGGCATGTATCCATTTAAAGCTTTGGTCCATTCCCTCCTTAACAAGATTCCATACACACTAGGAATGTTAACAACTTGTATAATAATAAACTACTATTCTCTAGGCCTAGAGGCCAATTGCATATGAAAATTTAATATTTTCCTAATTACCTTGAATCTATATTTGACTAATTAAGTAACAACTCTATCACACTTAATAAGGGTCAAACCAAAATTTGCAAATTCCTATTGGCATGATATTAATAGATGCACTAGAATCCAATAAATAATTATGAAAAATATTACCATACATCCTAAATATGAGTTGGAAAGTAAAAGATTCTACCTTAACTTTGTGTACAACCATATTATCATTGACAACCCTGGGTGGTTTATTGCATTTATTTGACAATGAATCTAATAAGATGTCCTTTTGTTATATAATCTATGTCAATTCATACAATGTGATATTATTGTTTTTCTTATTCGTGTCCTAAATAATATTATAACTAGTTTTATTTGAAGAACTAGGAACATCAACATTATGCTTAGAGGTACTCCCTTTGGGTGGTTCTGGATCATTACTTGAAAAAGTGTATGGAGGAGTTCCAAATTTATTTGGAGGCATTGAGGTAGTCAAGGGATTCCTTTATTATCTATTCCTCAAAGGATAAGTCTTCTTCAATAAATTTTGGAAGCCATGGATCTCCTTAGGGACATAATCAAGTTCATTGTCCTCTTGAAAGGGGAAATCAAAGGCCTCCACAATGAAAGTTTAATTAGTAGGATTGGACTTAAAGTACCTACACCACCATCCTTTTTAGAAACCACTTCAAAGGTATCCACCTCTTCTTCAAAAGATTCAAAATCCTTACAAAACTCTATAAAATCAATTTTTCCATGTTTGGTTGTACAATGCACTCTGTAATAATCAATTAGAGTAATATCAGTAAGATTAATGCCCATAGTCCTCTTTTTAGAAGATGGTTTATTATTCTTATTTTTATGGAAACTATCATTATAAAACCTATTATTTGGCCTATTAAACCTTTGGAATGATAATTTCTTACCAAAGTTTTCTCTAGTATATCCAACTTACTTTTGTAGCTGAAGGAAATCAATGCTCAACTTTTGGACCATTTTCAAGATAGACTCATTCTCATTCTTGCAAGTTTCAAAATTGTACACCTAGTTATTGTTAGTACTAATAAATGGTACTAAATCTCTTTGATCATTTAAATTGAAAACATTAGTGTTATGATGACTTAAGAATCCTAGGTTTTGATTGGGAATAACATAACCTAAAGGTAATTGATTGAGATTTGGGAGTTGATTCATGGCTAAAACATTCTAGTTGTGTTCAGGGAAGATGTTTAGAATGGACATATGTGGCTTGACATTTAGGATAGAGTAGGTCATTTTTCCTTAGGGTTTCATTTTATTGTTGATGATCACTACTTTAGAATAAGCCCTAGTATTGAAGTTATGGTTGGAATAGACCTTTTTAGGATTACAAAAGTCATGGGATCAAGTATATCCTTGTATATTTCTAGATCTAAAACATCATCAGTTTTATAAGGTTATATGGTCCTACTATACATTTGGAATCTATCATTAAAGGACCTTATAGGCTCACTTGCATCCCTCCTAATGGTGGTGAATTGGTGGTATGTAACATATGGACTAATAATTTTACCAAACTGATGTATGAAAACATTATTAAATCCATCCTAATTAGTAATATAATTATTAGGTAAATTTACAAACAATTCATAATCAACATATTTAAAAGTAAATGGGGGAAATATGCATGCTACATCTTCATGCACAACATTTATCAACCTTAAAGTACCTTTAAAAGATTTAGTGTGATTTAGTATTTTTCAAGGTTACATGGGTATCATGTACCATAAATGGTATGTTGATTGAAGAGTCTCTTAACCAAGCCATACATTGATGAAGATTTAAGGCAAAGTTAAATTAAAGAGGTGAAATTGGAAAAGGTTTGGAATGTCTGCATCTACCTTTATCTCATCTGGTTTTCCTATAGACTTCAAGTTCAAACATAGGTTCCCGTATCTCTAAGTGTAATATTATTCATATCCTTGGCAATTCCATCTTGAATATTGAAGATCCTATTTGAAATATGATGTATTAAGTTAATATTTATAATAATAAGGATTAAACCTACACATTAAACTCAATTTGCAAAGATTGTATAAAGAATAGTAAAATACGTCAACCTTTGACTAAGAAATCTCAAAGATGTGTTCAATTACATAAATATGATCTATCTTTATAAGTCTAAGCTCAAATAAACACAAATCTATGAAATATATTCCAACTTTTGATCAAAATAAGCTATTTTAAACTCAAATACTATGAGTTTTCAAATCTTAAGCTATATTTACCAAAACTTAGGACGAAACTTCAAATAACTTTGATATTTGTCTAAGGAAGCACAAAAATAAGTTAAAACCACAAGGATTAATGATATTTATAATCAAATAATTACTCAAAAGTGCAAAGATAACACCAATCTTAGATCAAAACACACTAAGATAAGAAAAGATTCAACTAATTCACAAAGAAACCCTCCTTCTAGAACCAATGGGGTTACATGTTGATGCCTCAATGTGAACCACATATGTCCTTAGTGTTGAATAAAACTTCTCATTTTAGAACCCTCAGAATTTAGAGCATGAGTAGCAGGTTTTGGCAACTTATGTTACCTATGGTGAAATAACATCAAATCAATGTTTATGTTTTCCATAAAATTTATATTGATTGGTGGTTGAGAGCCACCTTAGACCAAGACTTTGTAAAGTATAAGTATCTATGCTAATAGTAGTGAATTTTGATTAAATCTTAAACTATAGATTAATCTAAATGGACTTTCATAATGAAATTTAAACTAAAGTGATTTGGTTAAAAGAAGAAAAAGAGAAGGGTAAGGCAAAAATAAAACAAGTGATTATTGATTCTTGAATCAAATATCATGACAAAGTTTCAATTATAATTAAACTTGAATTTAACCAATATATGATATTATAGAGTTAAAAACTCTACATTTTTCATTTTCTAAGTTTCAGTTATGCACTCCAAGTTTTGTCCCTACATGCTTTGGTTTGAGATAATGAAGTTTTTTGACTCAGAGCGTGGGCTCAAATTTATTTTCACCTAAATTTTGTCTAAGTGTCAAAACTCAGCGGAAGCTTCCAAGTGTCATCAATCAAGGCACATTTCATAATTTCTATAAGATGGTTGAAACGTGCCACGTGTCCCATAGTAAATCAGTGGAGTGCAACAAGTGTCAACATCCATGTCTCATGTTTCTTATATGTTTTAAAAGCTTCTTTTCAATAAGCTTTTCTTAGGATCAAGTGGAAGGCACCAAGTGGCAACTATAGAAGATTTAAATATGCTTTTATAAAAGCAATGAAAGATGCCATGTATCCCTAGCTGAAGAAATCAAAAGCTGTCATGTGTCAACATCTGAAATATCTTCACTTTGTTTCATTGATAAGTAAAGATAGTGGTGGGTCTCGGGTTTTGTTTCTGACGCAAGCAAAAGATGCCAAGTGTCACCATATATGTAAATATGAAATGAGGCTTGAATGTTTCTATAGTATAGATAAAGTGATGTGGAGACCAAAAAGTGTCACCTTCCACAAGATTCTCAAAAGATAGCTAAAAGCAGTAGAGACTTCCACATGTCCCTTGTTAAAGATGCACAAAAAGCACCACCTATCCTTATTCCCTTTTTGAAGTTGCTCAAGCAAGATGTGTTGTGGGTCCCATTTTGTATAAGTTGTTAAAGTTTTGAATAAGCGGACTATGATAGATGTCAAAGATGGAACACTCATGATCAAAGACATAGTGAAGAGTATAGGTTATGTGGAAAGTGTCGTGTGTCTTTGGTAAGTGCTGCAGAACATGCCAAGTGTCATTTTCTAGTGCCTCCTAAATAATAAGAAGGTTTTTAAGTAGAGTTAGGGAATTAGCCAAGTGTCCTCTCCTATTTGATAAAGGGAAGCATCATGTGTATCTATTTCAGCCAATGAACTTGCAGGAAGATAGAATGTTTCAGATTTAAGAAATATCTTGCGTCAGACACTTCCAGTTCAGTTAGAGTTCAATTAGGTCATTAGATTGGGAATGTGTAGGAAATCTAGAGCTAATCCAATGCTATAAATAGGGGTGCAAAGATCATTAGAAATATCATCAAAAGATAGAGAGAATTTTTTGTGAGAAATTGTTATCAAAAGTTTTAGACTTTTAGCTGTGGCCAGTAATATCATTTGCCTTTGTTTTGTTTTCTTGTATTATAAAGTTTGTATAATTGTGCATTTTTTTGTGCCTTTTATGTAACTATAAAATTAATGAGAATACTAAATTCTATGCCTTTTTTGATATTTATTGTGTCATTGCTAAAATCATCTAAGTTGTGAGCCTTTGATTTTATCTATTTTCATCTTTTACATTGATCATGCCTTGTTTGCTCTTTAATGTAATTGAATCCTAAAGATAGTTTCACTATGCTTTGGGAATTAAGGGTTGAATTAAATTTAGGTGCATTTCCATAGTTAGATTTTATTTCATTGCATTAGTGTTTCTATTTAATTCCTATCCTTTTCCCCCAAACTACTTTTGAGATAAAGAAGAACCAACTTCTTTAAAATCCGGAGGTCATTTTAGGTTTCAAGTCCCACATCCCTGAAACTTCCCATTGTTGGTGTTAGAAACAACACAATTTTAATCATCAACAATTTTTGGCATGCCCAATGGGACACCATCTTGAAGTTTCTTTCAAGACCGTATGAACCAAAGAGCTACAAGCAATCAGAGTTGTGGACCAATAACAAGATCTCAATCTACTATAAACCCAGGTATTCTTTTTCCACCTTTGATAACTAGTCCAAGATGAAGAGTCAATCAGTTTATACCAATACCAAGAGTAAATATCAGAGCTCTTATACCCCCAAGGAATTAAAGTTAGAACACTGGCAATCCTTTGATCCTCCCAATACCACCAGCCACTTGGGGCCCTATTCTAGTAAATGCCTTGAAAGCTCTACCCAAATTTAGTGGGCAAGATTTCAAAACACCTAGAGAACATCTATAGGGTGTGTATAATGTCTGTGCAATTCATGTGGTCACATAGCATAATGTGGCTATAAGATTATTAGCAGCTTATTTTAAAGGGAAGGCTCTAGAATGGTACATATCCTTGACTCGAATTACAATATCTACATGGGATCAACTTGGAGATATTTTCTTTGAAAGGTTTGAAGAAAAGGTTGATAAGTCCTATTTGTTGCAACAATTGATTACTATTAAAAGGGCACCACAAGAAGCAATGATTGACTTCAATTCAAGATTTTAAAAGACTTGGGAAAGAATCCCTGCTACAGCAAGACCATTACCTGGTATGGCTATAGTATTTTATCTTAAATCTTTAAATTTAGACATATTAGTAATGATTCAGTCACTTGGAGGTCAGACTCTACCAGAGGCTTATGACTATGCAATTAGAGTTGAAAATAATTTAATAGATGCTAGAAAGCTGCCTGCAAGGGCTCCCATGCCCATGTTTCCATATATTACTTTACCATTGCCTCAAGAAGCCCTTAATTCCATAGCCCCACCTATGTCTATGTACACATATTCTCAGCAACCTTCTAAAGAACTTGTCCCTACCGAGTCATCTGAGATGGATGATATTAAGAACATCTTAAGGACATTTTCAAATGAGTTAATTAACATAAAAAGATAGCAAAATCCTTATCCTAAACTCCAATATCAAGGTTATCAAGGAAATAAATTTCCACCATAGCCAAACCAGTATCAGGGTCATCAAAGGCAAAATAACCCTTAGCCAGTAAACTAATTAGTTGCAGTCCCTACACGCTCACAGACTATTCCCCCTAATCCAAATAGAGAGATTGTTCAAGGGTAGAATAATTATGTAGATGGCACCAATGCCTAGTGTTTTCCTTGTAATAATTCTCATACACCTAGAGATTGTCCCATGGGTAATCTATAATAAAAGGTAGCAGAGCAAAGAAGAATGGATAGACAATTTGCAAGTACTTCTAACACTCAAGCCTACCAGTCCCCTGGTATGCAAAATTTAGTTTTAATGGCTTAGATGCAAGGGATGTCCTTATAAAAAGAAGAAGAAATAGCCCCTGAACATGCTCTATTTTCATGGGTTGAATATGAAGAGTCAGTATTCTTGAATGAAGCTTCCACTTCCAAGAAGCCAGTAATACAATCATATTACTACACCAGATCAAAGAGAAAGATGATGGAACAGCCTAAAGTCACAAATAATGAAGTTATGAGACCTCCTCCATTTCAAAGTCATCAAAACATAGCTGTTAGACAAGAAGTGCCTCAGCTAGTGCAAAATCAAGTAGTTCCTGGACAAGTTTAAGAAAAATCAAGGTACTCTTATTTTCCAAGAACCCAAACAATAAGACCAATGAATGTGGTAGATCAGCTGAAAAGAACCCCAACACATGTGTCAATGTGGGACATATTCACTATTCCTGAGCAAAAGACATTGTTACAAGAAGATCTGTAAGGTCAAGTAGTGCCTAACATACTAGCACCAAAGAAAGACTTGTTGATAAAGAAAATCTCAAAGACATAGTTCATCTGTAGCCAATAGCCCTTGTGAACAATATAGCAAAGGTAAGTAAATCCAAACCAGATCCCTTCTATTTGACTCTGGTAGTGGGAAAGAAACTATTGCATAATGCAATGATAGATTCAGGGGCTAGTACTATAGTAATGCCTAAGTAAATAGCTGATGCTTTAAAGATAAAGTATGAGCCACTTACTATAGGAGTCATGCAGCTGGATGGAAAATCAGTGCAAACAATAGGGAGAATTTAAAAACTTCCATTGAAATTATATACTTGCCCCAATACAATTGTCAATCAAGATGTAGTAGTCATAGATATACCCCCTATATTTGGCCTATGTTTATCCAGTGATTTCATAGCCAAAATAGGAGGATATATGTCACTTGATTGGTCTCACCTCATCTTAAAAACCAAATATGGTTCAAAGATGAAAATAAAATCTAAGCCATTATCTAAGGATCACATCACCAATGAACCAACCTCAAAATTAGAAGCAACTCATGCTATGATAAATAAGGAAGAAAAGGTCTATGTTGAAGAGTTGGGTAACTAGACTGAACATGACCAAGAAGAGGAAAATAACCATTTGTCAGCTATGATGCATAGTGATCCATATAGAAATTATGACTATACCTGTCTGAACACTTATGTCATTTTTGATGAAGATCATGAAATCCCAAATGTTTTAAGGGAAGAAACACCAACTACTCAAGAATCTGAAAAAGATTCAGAAATCTGGACCTTAAATTTTGATGGGGCTAGAAGTAAAAGTGGTGCTGGAGCAGGAATTTGTCTTGTTGCTCCAAATGGGGAGAAATTTTTGAGAGCTATCCATTTCCAATTTGCTTGTACTAACAATGATGCTGAATATGAATCCTTAGTACATGGGCTCATTTTAGCTAAGAAAAAGGGAATAAAGAATTTAATAGTAAAAGGAGATTCAGAATTAGTGGTGAAGCAAATTAGGGAAAAGGCAATAGCCAAAAATGTAAGGATGAGATCCTATAGACACAAAATTTGGGACTTAATAGAAGATTTTGAAGCTTTCAATATTGAAGTAGTTTCTAGAACCCAAAATTCTGAAGCTGATAGAATGGCACAACTTGGCTCATAGTTTGATCTAGTAACTGGCCTATTAGTTAACAATGAGTCAGTAAAAGTTATAGTAAGGCCAACTATCCCAGACAATGATGAGAATTGGCAAGTATTTGAAAATGTTTCTCAAGAACTCTCATTCTTTCAATAATTAGGGGAATTTGCTGATCAACTGCAACCAAAAATTGAAGAGGCATACAGAGACCAAGTTATACAATTAAAGAATAATAAGCTTCTTAAAGGCTTGATCACTTTAGAAAAACTTTTTGATCCAGAAGATGTAGGCCTAGAGATGAAAAGGTTCCAAGTAAATAAAGTAGATTATTTTGAAATAGAGGTGAGTGAAGGGAAAAAATAAAAAATTGAAAATTCTACAACTCAAGAGGAAAGGGAAAGACTAATTGACTTATGCAAAAGATATGATAGAGTCATAGCCTGGAGCTATGAAGACCTTCATGGATATAATAGAGACATCATTCAGCACACAATAGAACTAACTAAAGGATCTAAGCCAGTCAGATAAAAGTAGAGGCCAGTAAATCCAAAGATTGAATCTCTAATGGTGGATGAGTTACAGAAACTTTTAGATTCTAAAATATTTTTTCCAATCAAACACTCAACCTAGGTATCAAATATAGTACCAGTCAAGAAAAAGAATGGTGACATAAGAATCTATGTAGATTTTAGAATTTTGAATAGATCATCTATGAAAGATCACTATCCCTTGCCCTCTATGGAACAAATTCTATAGACTGTGGCTAGATCAGAAAGATTTTCCTTACTAGATGGTTTCTCTAGATACAATCAAATTTGGTTGGCTGATGAAGACCAATACAAGACTACTTTTACTACCAAATGGGGAACATTTGCATATGCTAAGATGCCATTTGGCCTGTCAAATACTGGAGCTACTTTTCAAAGAGATATGGATGTAGTATTTGGGGAACTTATAAATAAAATCATCCTGATTTATCTTGAAGATCTTACTATTTTTTCTAAGACTGTTGTTGATCATTTTGATCATTTAGATTATGTTTTAAAGAAATGTCAAGAATTTGGAATATCCCTAAATACTAAGAAATGTATCTTTGTTGTACCTTAAGGAAAATTATTGGGACATATAGTATCTAGGGAAGGAGTTTCTATAGATCCAAAGAGAGTAGCGGCCATAATGAACTTGCTCTTGCTACTAAATAAGAAAGTAATTCAATCTTTTTTAGGGAAGATTAATTTTGTTAGTCAGTTCATATCTAACTTTACAGGCTTAGTAAGACCAGTGACACTCTTGTTGAAAACATACCTAGTTTTCAAGTGGACTATAGAAGGAAGGCAAGACTTTGAAAAGGTCAAGAAAGCAATTTCAACGGCCCCAGTACTTAGAAACCCAAACTTTTCTAAGCCTTTTATAATGTATGTCTATGGAGGAGAGCTTAGTATTGCTGCTATTCTAACACAGAAAGATGATAGACAGGAAGGAGAGTATCCAATAGCCTTTTTCTCAAGGACTCTTAGGGAATACGAAACCAGATACAACTTTGTGGAAAAATAAGCATATGCTATGGTAAAAGCCCTCAATAAATTCAGGCATATAGTATTAGGAAGTAAGATTCTGATACTTGTGGCTCACCCAAGTGTCAAAAAATACATTATGGAGGGTGAAATTACTGAAAAAAGAGCAAACTAGATAACAAAAATCCTTGAATATGATGTAGAGGTCAAACCCACTAAGTTAGTCAGAGGTAGGGGTTTGTGCCAATACATGACTCAAGATATTGAAAAGATGATACCTAAAGAAATAGATTTAGAAATAGAAAAGGAAACTGTATTGAGGATATAAGAGGTTGATTAGAAATCCTAGGTCACAAATAGGATTCAATTTATGAAATATGGGATTTACCTAAGAGAACTCCCTCAAAACAAGAGCAAATGCTGCTAAGAAGGAAAGGGAAGCTTGAATGGAGAAAAAGAGGATCAAAGATAATAAAGCCTTAGATACACCACATCTGAGGTCACAATTTGACCCAATCTAGTAGCAACTAATGGTGACCCATTTGTCATCGAATATAGTCAAGCCAAATGAGCAGATGCAGCCCGAAGATTACGAAATGAATGTAGTGGCTATAGACATGCCTTTTTTCAGACCACAAGATAGGGTCAAGCTACTAAATGAATCCACTTCTATAGTAGTTGAAGATTATTTGAAAATATCAAAGAAGCTATAGAAGATGGAGGTTGATCTAGCCAAAGAGAAGGAAAACTATAGCAGTTTGACCACATAAATCAATACTAAGAATAATGAAATAGAGAGTCCAAATAAACAATTGTAAGATACCATTTCTCTTCAAACTCACCAGGCTATCCAGGCCCAAAATGATTCTTTGAAAGTAGGGCTAATGTAGGTGAAGGATGTAGTGACAACTTTAAGGCGAGAAATGGCAACATTTTAGGAAAAATGTGAGGAAACCCTGCTATAGGTTACTCAACTTCAACATAAACTGCTAAATGAGTAGAACAATACCCTTGTTCTATAGGCCCAACTTTAAGTAGAGTGACAAATGATAGAATAATTGACACTTGAATTGGCTAATAGGCCAAATACTATAGGGGTTTTGAATCTAGTTAAGGAGCTTTATGAATCAATATGGAAAAGAATCTCTACAGAGATTATTCAACTCAAACCCTCTTTAACCTTTCTGCTAAATGCATAGAAATTGTGTGAAAAGGTGGAGACTTCAATTGAAGACACTTTGTCTACTATCTCTAGGAGAGTTTTTGACTCTCAAATGCTGCTACAAAAGTTATATGATGCAACTGATGGAATGTTGTCAGCAGCAGGGATTACTAACAGAATGGTCACTATTAAAAGAGTGAATGAGGTTCTCAATTGCAACTCTATAGCAATAAATTATAGAGATATTATAGATGTGGTGAAGGAAGGAATCAAAGACATGAAACAACACATTGAAGATCTAGTGTAATTAGGTCTTCCTTCTCCTTTTTGTGATAGCAACACTATGTTGATGATTGATGAGATTAAACCTTTGTTGTTAGCTAGGCAAAATGATTAGGTAGTCTTTTAGGATTTAAGAGATGATTCATCAATGCCTAAAGTAGAAGCTATTTTGATTCCCTTTTCCCAGTTGGAATTTAAATTGAAGGCTACAATTCATATTTTGTATAATTTTTCACACAAGGATATCATTAACCTTGATTTAACCTTCAACAAATTGCAAAATAAGTAGGGATTATCAGATGATGAGTGCTCTACTTATCAGATAGCTTTATTGAAGTTGTGATTTTTATCACATTTGATCATTCAAGGGATTGTGGATTTTTCTTTTTGAGTAAGCTCAAAAGTCCTTGGGGTCACCAAGAAATGTAGAGTAAAAAAGTCTACATTTTTCATTTTTTGAGTTTCAGTTATGCACTCCAAGTTTTTTCCTTATGTAATCTGGTTTGAGACAGTGAAGTTTTTTGACTCAGAGTGTGGGCTCAAATTTATTTTTGCCTAAATTTTTTCCAAGTGTCAAAACTCAGTGGAAGCTACCAAGTGTCATCAGCAGGCACATTTAATAATTTATATAAGATGGTTAGAACATGCCATGTGTCCTATAATAACTAAGTGGAGTGCAATAAGTGTCAGCATCTGCGTCTCATGTTTCTTATACATTTCAAAAGATTCTTTTCAATAAGCTTTTCTTAGGATCAAGCAGAAGGTGCCAAGTGGCAACTACAAAAGGTTTCAATATGCTTTTATAAAAGTAACAGAAGATGCCACATATCCCTAGCTGAAGAAAGTGGAAGCCGTCACTTGTCAACATCCAAAATATCTTCACTTTGTGTTATTGATAAATAAAGACTGTGGTGGGTCTCGAGTTTTGTTTTTGAGGCAAGCAGAAGCTGCCAATTGTCACCATCTATGTAAATATGAAATGAGGCTTGAATGTTTCTATAGTATAGATAGAGTGATGTAGAGACCAACAAGTGTCACCTTCCATAGGATTCTCAAAAGATAGCTAAAAGTAGTAGGGACTGCCACATGTCCCTTGTTAAAGATGTGCAGAAAGTGCCACCTATCCCTGTTCCCTTTTTGAAGTTGCTTAGGTGAGAAGTGTTGTGGGTCCCATTTTATATAAGTTTTTAAATTTTTGAAGAAGTGAACTATGACAGATGTCAAAGATGGAACACTCCTGAGCAAAGACATAGTAAAGAGTATAGGTTACGTAGAAAGTGCCATGTGTCTTCGATAACTGCTGTAGAACATGACACTCTGTAGAACATGCCAAGTGTCATTTTATAGTGACTCCTAAATAATAATAATTTTTTTAGTAGAGTAAGGGAATCAGCCAAGTGTCATCTCTTGTTTGACTGTGGGAAGTGTCTTGTGTATCTATTTTGGCCAATGAACTTGCAGGAAGACAAAACATTTTAGATCCAAGAAATATCTTGTGTTAGACACTTCCAATTCAGTTAGGCCATTTGATTGGGAACATGTAGGCAATCTAGAGCTAATCCAATGTTATAAATAGGGGTGTAGAGATCACCAAAAATATCATCAGAAGATAGAGAGAATTTTTTATGAGAAATTGTTATCAAAAGTTTTAGACTTTTAGTTGTGGCTAGTAATATCATTTGCCTTTGTTCTATTTTCTTGAGTTATAGAGTTCGTATAATTGTGCATGTTTTTGTGCCTTTATGTAATTGGATAATTAATGAGAATACTAAATTTTGTGCTTTTGTTGATATTCTCTGTGTAATTGCTAAAATTGTCTAAGTTGTGAGCCTTTGATACTATCTATTTTCATCTTTTACATTGATCATGCCTTGTTTGCTCTTTAATGTAATTGAATCTGAAAGATAGATTTATTGTGCTTTGAGAATTAAGGGTTGAATTAAATTTAGGTGCATCACCATAGTTAGATTTTATTTCATTGCATTAGTGTTTTTGTTTAATTCCTATCCTTTTCCCCCAAAATACTTTTGAGATGAAGAAGAACCAACTTCTTTAAAATCTGGAGGTCATTTCAAGTTGTAAGTCCAACATTCCTGAAACTTCCCATTGTTGGTGTTAGAAACAACACAATTTTAATCATCAACAGATACAAAATATCATAAGCAAAGATCTCACCATATGCTAGGCAAATCTCTAAGGATAATATGAAATAATATAAGTAAGAATTGGATTTTAATTTAAATATTTATTACCAAATTCAAATAGCATTAACACATCTAAATATAAAATAAATGAAACAATGAAAATTCAATATCCTTCAACTAATCTAACATAAGCACAAATTAGCAACCCTATATCACAAATGTAAATTCATAATTCATGAAACTATTTAAATTCAATCCTTAGAACCAAAAATTGAGAGAATGGAATATTAATAATTGACACATCAAATTTGGACAATATTCACATAATTCTTTGATAGTATAAATTGCTCAAAGTATACAAATTTGCTCAAAATTCCCTCTCTTTAAAAAATGGTATTACTTCCTTTCGTATAAAGACAAGGTAGTATACCAGTCAGTTATGAGATACAAATATACAAAAGATAAGGATAGTTGTCCTTTTTCAAAAGTTTTAGAATACACTTGATTTTCAAAACTAGACTGACCCAAAGGCAAATATGCTAACAGATTAGCATATGCCTTTACAAAAGAATATTCCTATTTCAAATATTACAATGTTTTTTAAAAAAAAGGATATTAACTAGTTGGTGGGTCCATTACTGAAGGGTTCCCTTGTTGCTTTTGAAAAATCTCCATATCTCTTTGATGTTGTTCTTTGACAAGCTCCAAATCTATAACTAGATTCAAGAGGTAGACATCTTCTTGGTCAGCTAAGTCCTCAAAATCTCTATCATCCCTTACCATAGCTTCTTTGATACTCTTGGATTATACAATATTTTCTTCAAAAGTGAAGATCATGCCCAGAAATCTATTGTTATTATTCCCTGATTAACCTTGGCTCTTGCCCTTTACTTCTTACATCACTAGAGTGAATCTATGCTTATATTCCTCATCATCAATAATTCCCAAGGCTATATACTTTATAGGATTAGACAACATGATACCAAAGACCTACTTAATCTTGACAACCAACTCTTCATCATCCCTCAAGAGTCTGCCTAAGCCTGATGACCAAGTACTTAAGCTATGGATCTTATTTACTATTATCCCTAATATAGCATTTAGGTGGGCTAGGCAATTTTGAACATAATAATTCTATTCCTAATTAGTATGTTGATAATATCTCTTATTTTTGTCTCTACATCTTGCTACTATATCATAAATCCTTTGGTCACCTCACTTTGTTGGCTCAATGCATCTTGTCTTAGCTTCATTGACTTTAATGAGACAAACATATCAAAAAAGGATTCATCAAAAATATTTATAATTGCCTTAGGCACTAATAAAATAGCATGGGTCTCTAAGTTATCCTTTCCTTCTTTAAATTTTGAATCCTCTATTTCATGCCCCTAATGTCAGCTCTAACTTGAGATGAATGGGCCTCAGTTAGGCTTTTAATATCTTCTTCATGTATGGGTAGTTCACTAGGATGTTATCATCTAACTAAAGTTAAACCTATAAAATTCTCAACCTTTTTGAATGTGAACTCTTCAGTTGCCACCATGGTTTTTTTCTTGTTATGATTCTCTCTAATCCAACTATCTCTAGATTGAACTACATAGTAGTAGATGACTCTATGTATTTTGGAGGTTCTGGGACCTCTACCCTTATGTTGCTTAATGCTCCTAAAGAATCCATATATTTGATTTATAACCTTGAAGTGGTCATTATCCTTCCTTCTTCTTCCTCTTTCATCAAATCCTTTATCCAAGGCTTGACATCATCATGTACATCAATGTTAATAGTTTGGGTCAAGGTCCAAGAGTGAGACAAAGTGGGAATCTTCTACACCTTTCCATATATAAACCAATTAGGGATGATTGGTCCATGAATAATATATTATTCACTAAATAATTTGATTTCACTTGTGGGATGAGTGAAATTTAACATTAGCCTCTTTGATCCAATTGGGACCAAGGCTAATTTTTCTTTTCTTTTATATGGGGAGCTACTGGAATTAAATCTAAAGCAAACTTTTTTACTTTATCTTTCTTAGCCTCCTATACCTAAGCTTATGACTCCTCAACATGCTCTTATTCTTAATTAGTGCCATATGCCTCGGTAAGGACCTTGAGATCATCCTCCACTATTTCATTATGTCCCAAAGAAATCATGTCCAAGTATTCCACTAGATATGTAAGTCTATCAGGAGGGGCCAAAGATGATGGACCCTCACCAAGTCTCTCTTCCAACATTTCCTTACTAGGACCCTATGTAATTTGTATTAGGGGCTATGGCACTTTTAGATAATGTTGCTCCTGAGGTGGCCTTGAAGGTTTAAGTATAAAGTGGTATTGTAAAGTTCACATTTTCCATATGTCCCCTAGTGTCTTCTCATCACTAGATAATATGTGTTCAAGTTTAATGTTATGTCCCTTGTGTCTAGCCAATATTTCTTCAAAAGTGTTTGCTTTGATATAAATGGTGCCATGAACACTAAGTTGGTGCACATACACTAGTCTAGACAATTGCCTATATTTCAAGTGTGTGGAGACTATGGATTTTGGATCCCACAACTTTAACTAATCAAGCTACAATTTGAAAGAGTCCCTATATCTATCCATAGTACTCACTTGACCCTAATTTTGTTGCATAGTTCTATAAATGGATATAGGAAAGGGATGGAGGAGACCTTTCCTCTTATCTTTGCATACTCTATCCACACCATTAATAATTTGGCATGAAACCTATTTCTCCTCTAAATTTATTGGAACATGGATAGGCAATCTGTAGGGTTGGATCATAATCCCCTCAATCTTGATCATTGTATAATCTATATACAACCAGATCTCTCCCATTATCTTTACATACTTCTTGGTTAAAGGGCTTATTCTAGGCATGGGAATCATTATGATGGGTTATACTAAAGTATTGTAGACAAAATCACAAATGAATTGCATGTTATACATATACTTGAATATATGTAGCTTAGAATAGTGGTGAGAGACTATCAACCTACACTCAAATGACCAATTTTTGATATAGGGGATTTGGGTGGAGGCTAATAAGGCATCTAATAGATAGGACATCATGAAAATTTTTGTGTTGTTCTTCTTCCTAATGTCTATAAATTACATTTCTAGGTATATGCTAATCATCTCCCTAATAGGAGGAGTGAGCCCTTTTTCTACCATAAAATAGACATAAGATACCCAATTATTACTAACCAATGTGGTTGAAGGGGCTCCAAATATTTGGTTTAACAAAGTCATAATTACCCTAATTCCTTCCATAAATTGGAAAAATAGGATGTTTTCAACAGGGTCTCAGATCACATGGCTCCCTTGAAGAAATAATGGCCTAAGGATGGTTTCAAGATCATTCTTCTTGGTCCATTCTTTAATAGTGGGTAAATCCACTTGGAGTTTTGGGAGCTTATAATAAATTTCAAAGGATAATGGGGAAATGAATTCTACTCTTTTAAAGGTCCTTTCATGGATAATCCAACCCTACTCAATCCTATAATCCTTTGAAAATGGGAGAAAGGATGTTGTTATAGTGGATTACCTCTAGTTTGATGGCCACATGGTGTAGACTAGCTATCTGGACTACAACTAGGTCATAGTACCTCTTAGTCAAAATAAAAATCCTCTATTCCTCCTTAGTAATGGCATATATCTCCTCAATGGTCTAGAAGAGCTTGGACTAATTCTTATTTTTAATTTTCAATGCAAAAACATCTAGGTCTATATCCTTGGAAACCCTCCCTTCATTATTTATAGACAAATAAAGCTCTATCTCATCCCTGTATTACTATTTGTGAGTTACCATGGCTTCCAAAACTTATAAATTGATCTCAATTAGATTGAAAATGGTCTCTAGGTTTGATATTTCATGATCAAAACACAATTAAACTTCTTCTAAATTCACTATAATTAACTTGGGTCTACTTAAGACCTTTTATGAAAGTTTTAGGGTTTTGAAGCTTTAATAACAGTAGCTCATTTGGAGTGCAGCTCATACTTTCTTCAAATATTATTTAGACCTTTACCTTTATATGTTTGCATTTTCAAGCATACAAGATCTCATATTTTGTCATTTTTTGCTTGTGTGGCACTTATCTTATGTCTATTTAGATCCTTTCATGGCATTTTTTATAAATTCCTTTAAAGCACTAGCCATTAGCATTTAAAAAATGCCTTTTACTTCACACCATTGGATCAAAACCCTTGGATCAACATAGGATGTTGATTTTGATCTAGGCCCTTACTTGTCATTGGTTCTTCTTGGTCTTGATCCCTGTGGTTGTGCCACTTGGCACCTTTGTGGGCTTCTTGAGCTCTGACACCTTTATCAGTTACATATTAGACATGCATTCACCATGTGTCAAACCTATGGGCTCTCAGGGGATCCATTGAAAAGTCATCAAAAATTTTCTATCATTAGATCATCCACCATGATAAAGCATGAACTATTAAATCCTGCAAGGTGCATGAGCTTTAAGTCAGTGCATAGACATAAAATAACATAGGCTAAAATGATTTTACCTAAGTCTATTTCATATTACTAAACATAAAAAAACTTAAGTTAATGAATTTTATGCTAAGTTTTAGATCATAAATGGATCTTTGAATGACATAATATATTACCCTTTTAGTTTAAGTAAAAAGGTTAGATGAGATTAATTTTGATGGCCTCATAGATGTTAAAGGAATCCTTTTGGATGTTCAAATGATATTTGTGAGGACATCAAATTTAATTTCATGAAGTCTTTTAGGTTTGATGGGATTAAAATTGATATTCATGCAGATGTCAATGATGGCCTAGTAGATTTCAAATGATGTTCACATGAATGTCAAATTTAATCTCATCAAATTATTATCTTCAAATATAAAAGAACCATGTGGTGGCTCTATAAAGCTTCTTGGGATCTCAAAATCAATTCATGTCATTTGATCAAATCTCATGATGAAGTGAGATTCATCTAATCATGATCTAGGATCTTGCTTGTGATTGGTTACTTCTGACATGTGGTACCCTTTACTTTTAATCTTTGAATGTGGGAATGTTACATGGTAACTTCATGGACCTCTTGAGGATTTGACTTTTCAATGATGCCTTTAATCCATCTGATCTTTGTTCTACAATGAAGTGAAATCCATTGATCATTATTTGGATACTTCAACATTATTGGTCTGAAGGTCTAAGTTCTTAGTTTATCGAGCTTTTCCTCACTCCATTAGATTAAAAGGCATGAGGAAACATGAATCATTGGATCCTTCAAGATGCATGATAATTAAGTTAGGACTCAGGATGAAAGAAAATTAGGCTAAGGTATTTAGACTAAGGTCTCATTCATGTTAATAAACATGAATGAGACCTTATTATTAAATATTTAGGCTAAGTAAGTAATTAAAAGGACCATGCTAGAGCATACGAAGGAACCCTACTATGAAAAATGAAAAGGGACCCTTGACATAAAATTGGACCATGTTAGAAACCAAAGAGGACCATGCCAACATAACATTGGACAACATTAGAGATATAGGAAATATAGGGGGAATAAAAGGGACCAAGGCATAATTTTAGGCTAAGGTTTGGTTGTTTTAAAAAAACATGACCAATCCCTAACATAAAAATTGGGCTTGAGTCCAAAATAAATTTAGAATGTTCCCGCCAATTTGCTCCCACCAAATTCAAATTCAAACTTGAACCTAGGGTTTATGCTAGTGTTTTCAAACATCAATCCAATAGCAAGGGTTCCATGAAACCTATAACTAGAAGACATGAAGGCTAATTATTAGCAATAGTAGGCAAGCTCAAAACAAAACCATAAACTAGTGAACCAACCTCATTAAAGTGGATGATCTTCAAATTCTAAATAATTATCAAAACATGCAAAATTTTTAGTGTTAAGATTAACAATATATCAAGGGTCCCAATTTTTTAAAAATGAGGGTATGTTAACCTCAACATTTGGGATAAATGTTAAAACTATAGGTGATTTTTTCAAGATCAAACATTTGACTAAATCCCTAAAATTGGCTTAGTTCCCAAATTTTAGTGGAAAACCAAAAATGACTTTATATATATATATATATATATATATATATATATATATATATATATAGACACACACACACACACACACACACACACATACAAAAATAAGATCTTATTACAAAATTCAAAGAGCTTTCTAAGGCAAAGGTCATTTGAGTAATCTCTTTTGGGGCTATAGATGCTTGGTTGGTAGTGGAACAAGGCCTTAAGTAGAGCTAAAGGCACCTTTGTTGGGGATATGGATGTCTAGATGGTAGTAGAGTAATACCCAATCTTTGAGCTAAATCATGGTTTTTAATGAATATCCAAACATGATGTAAGTTAATTTTAATGGTTTAAGGTATGAAATCTAGAAGTTATTCCATAAATCCCATGGTAAATAGTAAGTGGAATCAAAGCACACACACAACATGACCAGGTCTTAATGTTTGATCCCAATTCTACATATACAAGACTTGTTTCAACCATGAAATGATCTCAATAATCATACTTGATCAAATGGAATGAATAAATTGGTCATTAGTCTGAACTAGAGTCTCTAAATTCTAACATATTGATATGTTTCCCTATAAGTCACCATTTGTTGAGGTCAACATACCCCCATTTCTAAAAAATGGAGACCCTTGTGTTAAATTGTTCAATTTGTAATTGAAAATTGAAAATTTACTTGATTAGAGTGCCACTAGCATTTTTTCATAGTATTTTTATTTTAAAATCATCCACACCTACTTTGGTTAGAATATTTGCACATGATTCTAGTTTTCCCTAGTCTAAATTTACTGCTTTGGATCTCAATGTTTTCTAGCTGTAGGTCCAATGAGGTCTTCTTGGAATGATAAATTCTTGGGTTTCATGATTTTAACGTTAACTTGAAATTTTAATATCCTTTGCTCAGTTGAAAATCAATTTGAATTTCTAGTGCCTTGGTCCAAAGTTAGTCTAAGTGCTTCTTCTAGAAGTGTTGAGATCTTTGATTTAAATTTTACACGAGAACACTTTAAATATTCCACATATTATGCTTATTCCTATTTCGTTTAGGTATTTAATTTGGTAAAAATTTTATACTTTGCATTTTTGACCCTTCATAACTTTTGTTCTATAAAAATTTTCCCTTCAAAACTTTTGTGCAAAGATTTGCTCTTCAAGGGAAATGTGCCAAACATTTTGTCTGAAATAATTTACCCAAAGGAATATGCCTTCAAATATTTTATCCAAGACTATTTCCATGAAACATACCCTTCAATATTTTTGGAATGACCTTTCAAGATTTTGTCAAGGGCACTTTTCCCTATGAAACATACCATTTGGGCCCCTTTTTTCCCTAGACTAATTAATTTAGAATTTTTATCTTAGGCATTTTGCCTAATCAAATAGACCTTGTGAGATAATTGCTTCAGACATTTTATCTAATGAAATTGGTCTTTAGAATAGTTTTACTAGATAAAAATTCTAAAATAATTTCTATACATAAATAACTTGAATACCCTATAATAGAGTCAACAAGTCAAAGCCCAAAATCCTTGTAGAATTGACAAGTGGAATGACCTCAAGGCTTAATGTAGATAGGAGACAATCCTGCTTAACCCCATAGATCATGATCTAATAGAGTGTGTTTGTTCAAAAAGGATATAATGACATGAGATCAAACTTGGAAACTAGGCATAGGGTCCTTTTTTTATTGAGACATAGACTTAGGCTTAAACATTATGCTATGTCTCTTACTATTCATGAGGTTGCTTTAATATGTTTTAAACCTAGCTTAATACTTTAGATTAAAATGCTTTATTTGCATGGAAACTTTAATCTAAGACTTTGACGTAAGCTTTACATGTACCTCAAGCCCCTACTTCAATATTTCATATTTCTTGTAGAAACAAATCTCACTTGGATTAATAGATGTATTTTCATATGATCATGGTTTTACCCCTCCCAATGTTGCTAAAACTAGTTGTTTGTGTTGCAAGATCAATTAAATCTCATTTAGGAATGAACATGATTATGGTTTTGGTGCTTAAAATGTTAAAATGGGCCTTTTATTAGCCTTTAGTCTGAAATTAATTGGATCTATTTTAAAACATGATTAAAACCATAGTATAATGTTTTGACCAAGGTCCCTTATTATTAAATTCAAATTTACATGGGAATAATTATAATTGCCATAGACTTAGCCTAATTTTTACCCTAAGGTTTAAGTCATGTGTTTCAACATGACCAAATCTTAGTCTAAATCTTATGCTTGATCCCTTTTTATCCCATGAATGTGTGGTCCTTTTTACTATGTTCTAACTTAGCCTAAGTCCTTATTCTAAAGTTTCATCATATTTATTTATACAATGAATCCTTAGGTTAAAACCTTATACTAGGTCATTTTTTAATTCATGGGATCCCTTTTGTTATGTCTTAGAACTTATTTTAAATACTCTTATCCTAAAATTTTCATGTGTTTATTAATTTGAACATTATACTTGAGCTAAAGAGGTTGATTTATCATCTATGTAAAGGTAATTTGATCCAAAGTCTATCAGTGAGCAGTCTAATAAGTGATGGTAGCCTAGAGGATTGTTTCCTAAGGTAACCTAGAATTCTATTTTAAATTTAGATGTTTTGAAGTAATAACTAAAGGAAATTTGGGCTAGATCATAGTAATATGATGTACCTAATCCTAAACAAAAGAGAAGAGGATTATTGAAGGCCAAGAGCATCAAATAATCATGAAAATCTTGTAATAACACAGGGGTCCCAAAGGTTAAGAGACTTAAGAGTATCATTTTTATAGTTAAATATTATCCATTTTGAATGTGGAGTATTTTTTTCATAAAGGCATGTGTTATTTTTAAATCACATTACCTATAGATAAATCTATTGAAGAAGTCTAAGGTATTTCTAGAACATTTGTGGAAAGGATAGTTGTCCTTACATTTGCACTTTTTTATTTTTTTGGGACTAACTGACATGCTTCCTATCATATTTTAATAGGATCATTGTCAATTTTAATAAGTGTGGAGTTATTAGAGTCAAAATCACTTTGTAAACTTTTGAGCACCTAATACAAGGAATTCTAAAAAATTTGTCCATATTTTTTTGTCTTCTCTTTCTCTCACTTGTTTGTTCTGACTTCTAGATTTGAATGGTTCTGATGAATTCTTGGTGTGAACATTTGATTGCAAATTTTTTAACTTTTCCTAATGCTATGTTGACTAAAATTTCTTAGGTTTATTTTTCTTTCTTACTCTTCTTACATTTAGGCTAATGTTGTTTTCTTACAGGAGTAAATGTTTAAAGTGAACCAGGTTTTTATTTGCATTATTTTCACCTTCCTTATAATCCTTTTTGATGTGTGATAGGATTTGAGCTCATGATATTTCATGTTACACATTGGTTAAGTGCATTCTTTGATGATATTTTAACTCTTTAATGATGTTTGGAATGAATATTATCAATAACTTTTTTATGTCCTACCCTTCCTTTTGGTCCTTTTTAGCCATATCACTCTAGCTTAATTTCCATTATAAATATTTATTTTAGATTAGTTATTGATCATAATTCACCATCCTTATCATAGTATGCTACATATTTTACATAGATATATTATTTGGTCATGGTGGATCCCAACCACCAACCATTATAAATATTGTGAAACAGTTACTTGTTCTACCTCTATTTCATCAAAGATAACATGATTATCACAACCTGTAACTCATGCATTGAGTTCTTAGGAATTATAAAATGATAAGTGTTTTTTATACACTCTAGACACTTTTGATACACATTTAGTCATCAACAAACCCCTTTATTCATCAAATTCGAAAGGATGATGTGTTTCATCAACATGGCAAAAATAATAGAAAAAAATAGAAAGGTAATATTGGGTTGAATAATCAATCAATTTTAAAAGCCTTAAACACAATTTTTGAAAAACAACACTATTAAAAACATATTAATAACCATTTTCAAGACCATTTATAAATCAAAACTGAATCATGTCATGTAAAATCACCTTACAATTATTGAATGCTTACATACATATTTCAGTTTCCATCTACTTTCCTTATTCTCTATAAAATTCATTGAGTTAACCAAACATGATCCATTCAAATAGCAAGAAACAAATTAAAAAATAATTTCAAACTAAAAGCAAATGAAAAAAATGAACATAACCAAAAATAAACAAAAAATAAAGAGTTAATGAATAAATAGTTTTAAATGATGACCATTAATTAAATAATGTAACCAATTTCATTCCAAATCTTTCAAATGAAAGAATTTTTACCAAGTTCAATAACAATTTTATACAATCATAACCAGAGTTAATCAAATTTATGACATTTACCTATATTTTTATGAACTTTATCTTAATAAAGAACTAGATCTCTAACCTTAAATGTTTTATTTGAAAACTTTTTATCAAATAATTTATTTAACTTCTTCTTGAATTCTTCCAAATTATTCAAATTAGTAAGTTTACTTTCATATAATGCTATTAAATCATTTAGTCTTTTTTCAATTAGATTTGCATCCTCTGATAAGTACTGTAAATCTATATTAGCAAATGAAATTTGTAATTCTATTGGCAAAGTAGCTTCAAAACCATAAGTCAGCATAAATGGAGAGTATCTTATAGCTGATTTTACAATATTTTTAACTACCTATAATGCCTCATATATTTTAAGATGCTAATTTTATTTATTTTTGTAGACTATTTTCTTCATGTTAAAAACCAGTTTTTTGTTTTTAGACTCATCTTGTCCATTTCCTTAAGGATAATACTTGAGGAATGATTATAAATAATAAAATAACTTCCTATAAATTCTAAGTATTAATTAGAATCAAATTGAGGACCATTATATGAGACAATCTCATAAGGTACATTGAATCTATAAAAAAATTGATCCTCAAGAAACATAATTACTTCAGATGTCACTAAATTTTTTAAAACCTTTGCTTTAAGCCATTTTGTGAAATAGTCAGATATTGTTAAAATATATCTATGACCAAAAAAATAAGGATGATGAATATCAAAAATAAAATAAATTTTCCATTTGAAAATGGTCTTTTTGGAAAACTAAGATTCAAAGGCATTACTGGTAATATATCCCTACCAACAAATAATTGACAAGGTATACAAGAATGCACTAACTTATAAGCATCTTGAAATAATGTAGGCCAATAATAACCTGCAAGTAAAATCTTATAAGTTGTAGTTTATGTAGCATAAATACCAATATAACTACCTTTGTGACATCCTCTAATAACTTTTTGAGTTTGATCATGAGTTAGACATCTTAACAATACACCATCTTAATTTTGATAAAATAAAAGATTTTTATTTTTTTAAAAATTAAATCTTGCATTCTTAATGACCTTTTTCTTTTATCTAAATTTTTAAGAAAAACCTAATTTTGAAAATAATACACAATGTCATCATACCAATCATCTTCTACTATTAAACAATCCAAATCTTTCATTTCAAGTCCAAATTTAAAAGTTTTTGAAAAATTAGTAACTTTCTTTGATTGAAAATGAGGTTTAGCATTTAAAGAGTCATCAATAGATAAAACTAAGACATTAATATTGGAAGAATAATTTTCAATGAAATGCTTATCTAACTCATTTCCTTTGATATTTTATAATGCTTTAAATTCAAGGTTATGTTCCTAAATTCTTAATATCCACTTAGCTAACCTTCCTTGAATAGTAGGTTATTTTAAAATATAAGATAAAATGGGAGCATTTGATCTTACTACCACTTTATTTATCATTAAAAAATTAGAGAATTTAATTACAAAAGAAACAAAATATTAAAAAAAAAATCTCAATAAGAAGATACCTCATTTCTATGTCTTTCAAGACTTGACTCATATATTCAACAGGCTTTCATTATTAATTTTATTCTCTTGTGTAATCATAGCACCTATTTTTTTATTTGTTTCATTAATGTAAGGAATGAAAGTTCTAAATAAATTAGGTTTATAAAGCACAAGTGTACTTGTAATAGCATTGTTTACATTATTAAAAGCATAATCAACTTTTGCATCCCAAAAATATGATTAATTTTTCTTAAATAAAGTATGTAAAGCATTAGATTTATCAACAAAATTCTATATAAATTTTCATATGAAATTTATTTTGATAAAGAATGATCTAATACCTAATTGATTTTTAGGTGGTTTCAACTCTTTGATTGCTTTAACACATTCAAGATAAATCAAAATTTCATTCTTAGAAATAATATTTTCTAATAACTTACCTTCTATACCACCAAAAATAGACATTTTAGGATTAAGAGAAATGTCTTATCTTCTACATATTTCAAATACTTCATGTAAATTATTCAAATGTCTTTTTATTTTTTTATAATGGACTATAAGATCATATAAGTATACTTTCATAATAATATCAATTAAATCATCAAAAGGTACATGCATGGCTGGTTGGAATGTTACACCTGCATTCATAAAACCAAAGGGAATCCTATTAAAATAAAATTTTACTCTTCAAGTTCTAAATGTTTTCTTGTGCCTATCATTTGGGTTCACAAATATCTAATTATAACTTGAAAACCTATCAAAAAAAGACATCATTTCAGATCCTATAAATTATTGTAGAATTTGATCAATACTGAGAAGAGGAAAATTATCCTTTATGCTAGCTTTATTCAGATATCTAAAATATATGTAAATTTTAGAATCTCCATTATTTTTATGTATAGGAACTAAATTAGCTATCCATTTAGAATATACTATGGGAAAAATGACACCACAATCAATCATTTTATCAAGATCTTTATTGATGGTGTCTTCTGCCAAAGGGATTATCTTATGTATTTTATGCCTGATATGTTTAATACTAGGTTTAATAGGAGTATTATGTCTTGCATAAGTATTATCATATAATTTTAAATCTTTATAAGACTAGGCAAAAATATCAATAAATTCTTTAAGATGTTTAATAAACTTAACCTTCTCATCAGGAGTATATTGTATTCCCAAATAAACAAACTTTGGTTCTTCATCAGATCCAAGGTTTATTGGTATATTCTCTCTAATAAATTTTTTATAATGTTATTCATTCCATGATAACTTAGGTTGATCATTTGGAGAATACATGGATTCTAAGCTTACCAAACTAGCAGGTAATTTATTAATATTTAATTATAAATAATCTCCACAATTAAGAGAATAATCAGCATTATCAAAATAATTGCCTTTGATAAAAGCATCAATATGTTTATCACAATAAAAAACAGGTCAAGTTTCATTTAAATCAGGAATTTTAGGCTTGAATATTTATAGAAAGAAAGCTTTATAGTGGGCTCTATTTCACTTATTGTAGGGTTTGAATAAAAAACTACAAGTTTATCATCACATAAACTGAATCTCTAAGAATGTGCATGATATTAGAAGCTTCAAAATGTTTAAGTAAAGACCAAACATTTTGAGTATAATGATGAAGATGAGTATGGTTTATATTATAAATATTCTTTACTTATCTAATAACTAATTCAGAATAACAAAAACCTTATATGTGTTTAATGCTCAATTTTAAAGCCTCTTCAAAACCAAGACGGAGGGATTCAAAATCTATTGTATTATTAGTAGTATAAAAAAAAAACATATAATCATAATGATATATTTGACCTATGAGAGAAATAATACAAATTCTTGCACCACTACCAGCTTGTGAACAAGCACCATCAAAATAGAAATTCCATAAATCATTTTTAAAAAGAAATATTGTTATTGTTATTTAGGTTCATCAAGATTAATCTATGAATATGTACCAATTCATGTTTAAATATGAGACACAGTAGGAGGCAATGAATCAATTAGGCTTTTATAACAATATTCTCTTCAAATAAATATAATTTAATTTCTAATTAGAATCTAAGTGGTATCTTTTCCAATAAATGCACAAGTTAATTTATACCAATCTCTACCCAAAAGCATTACATAATTACTAGGGATATCCAAAATATAAACATTATTCATACACCTAATTATCTCATCTTGTGTAAATTTAATTAAAATATCTCAAAATTTATCACAACTTTTTGTTTGACATGAATCAAAACTAGTTAGCTTTCTATTGTTTGTTTCATAAGAAATACCTAGTTGATTAATGCAATAGACATTTAAATTTATAAAAATACCACCTTTTATTCAAATATTTATAACCTTCAACCATGCCATGATGCAAATAATTTTATTAAATTATTTGAAATAAGACCCTTAAAAATATTTAGGTCACCAAAATAACCCTTATAGATATTATTAAAAATAAACCATTAATTTCAATAATAACTATAATGAATTTATGATCCATAAATATAATTCAATCAACAATGATCAATTAAAACCATCCTAAGCACTTTACAGTTAATTCTTAATCATAAAATTCTACCTACTTGATGATCTTATATATCACAAAGATTATTAATTTATTCATTAATTGATACTCATAAAACATGAATTCTATTAATATAGATATATCTATTTTTTCCACTAAATTCATAAATGCTTTTGATATCACTTTGTAATTAAAATAAATAATTTCACCAAATATAGAGTCATGATAAACATTTCAACATAAATGAATATTCAAATGACATAATGAACTAAGACCCCCAACTAGCAGTTTTAGATGTTATGACAATGTCATGAATATGATAGAATCATCACAAAGTATTTGTTTTTAAAAAGAAAAGGAGGGGTGTCAAAAAATAGGCTCAACACTAGAAACCTTGCCAGCTAGTTTTAGTAATGGAATAAGGTAGCAAACATATAAAATTTACCTATTAAAGATAAAAGAACTAAGAGTACAACCTACATTAATTGTTTCTATGGAAATTAGACGTAAACCCCTTTATTCATGAAATTTGAAGGGTTGAGGTGTTCAATTAGTATAGCATGAAGAATAGGAAAAAATAGTAAAAGATTTTTCTAATGAACAATAAATTAATTGAAAAATACTTAAACACAATTTTTGAAAATAAGTAATACTTTTACAAACACATTAATAACCATTTTCAAGATCATTTATAAAACAAAACTGAATCGTGTCATGTAAAATCATATTACCATTATTGAATACTTATAAACATATTGTAGTTTCCATCTACTTTCCTTTCTCTTAATGAACTTTGTTGAGGTAACCAAACATGATCTATTCAAAGAATAAGAAATAAATAGAAAAAGAAACTCAAAATAAAAGCAAACAAAGAACATAAACACAACAAAAAACAAATAAAAAGTAAAGAGCTAATGAACAAATAGTTTTAAATGATGACCATTGACTAAATAACACAGCCAATTTCATTCCAAATCTTACAAATAAAAAACATTTTTACCAAGTAAAAAAACAATTCTATATGGTCCTAATCAAAGTGAATCAAATTTATGACATTTACCCAAATTTTCATGAACTTTATCCCAATAGAGAACTAGATCTCCAACCTTAAATGTTTTATTTGAAACCTTTTTATCGAAGAATTTTTTAAACTTGTTTTTGGCTTCTTCCAAATTATTCAAAGTAGTAAGTTTACTTTCATCTAATGCTATTAAATCATTTAATCTTTGTTTAATTAAATTTGTATCCTCTAATAAATACTATAAATCTATATTAAGAAATGAAATTTATAATTCTATTAGTAAAGTAGCTTCAAAACCATAAGTCAATATAAAAAGAGAGTATCATATAATTGATTTTACAATAGTTTTACGTACCCATAATGCCTCAAATATTTTAAGATGCCAATTTCATTTATTTTTGTAGACTATTTTCTTCATGATAAAAATCAGATTTTTGTTTGTGGACTCAACTTGTCCATTCCCTTGAGGATAATACTTAGAAGAATCACTATAAATAATAGAACAACTTCTTATAAATTGTAAGTATTTATTATAATCAATTTTAGGACCGTTATTTGAGACAAAATCATAAATTACATCAAATCTATAAAAATTTTGAACCTCAAGAAACATAATTACTTCAGATGTCACTAAATTTTTTAAAACCTATGTTTTAGGACATTTTATGAAATAGTCAGTTACTATTAAAATATATCTATTACCAACAAAATAAGGAGGATGAATATGAAAAATAAAATCAATTCCCCATTTTCAAAATGGTCTTTCTAGAATAATGAGATTCAGAGGCATTACTAGTAATCTATCCTTACCAATAAATAATTGACAAGGCATATAAGAACGTACTAAATTATAATCATCTTGAAATAATATAATAAAATACTAATATACATGCAAAATATTATAAGTTTTATTTTTTGTAACATAATTACCACCATAATTACTTTTGTGACATCCTTTAAGAACCTTTTGATTTTGATCATGAGTTAGACATCTTAGCAATACACCATCTCAATTTTGATAAAATAAAAGATTTTCAAGTAAAAAACTTTTTAATCCTACATTATTAATTACCTTATTTTTATTTTATCTAAACATTTAGAACAAACTTGATTTTGAAAACAATACACAAGGTCATGGTACCAATCACCTTCTTTTATTAAATAATCTCAATCTTTCATTTCAAGTCCAAACTCAATTTTTTTTGAAAAATCAGTAACTTTCATAGATTGAAAATGAGGTTTAGAATTTAAAAAGTAATCAACAGATAAAACAAATATATTAATATTGGAATAAGCATGATCAACTAAATGTTTGGCTAATTATTTTCCTTTGATAGTTTTTGATGTTTCAAATTCAAGGTCAAATTCTTGAATTCTTAAAATCCACTTAGTTAACCTTCATTGAATAGTAAGTTTTTTTAAAAAATAGGATAAAAAGGGCACATTTGATCTTAATACCAATTTATTTCCCATTAAAAAATAAACTAAATATAAAACAAATTTCTTGATAAGAAGATACTTCATTTCTATGTCTTTCAAGACTTGACTCATGTATTCAATAGGTATTTCATTATTACTTTTATCCTCTTATGTAATCACATCACCTATTGATTTATCCATATCATTAATGTAAATAATGAAAGGTCTAGACAAATTAGGTTTAGCAAGCATAGGTACACTTGTAATATAATTTTTTATATTATTAAAAGTAGAATCAACTTTTGCATCTCAAAAATATGAATTATTTTTCTCAAGCAAAATTTTTAAAGTATTATATTTATCAATAAAATTTGATATAAATTTCTGTATGAAATTTATTTTTACAAAGAATGATCTAAGACCTAATTGAATTTTTAGTGGTTGTAACTCTATGATCACTTTAACACATTTAGGATCAATCAAAATTTCATCCTTAGAAATAACATGCCCTAATAACTTACCTTTTGTACCACCAAAAATTAAAAAAATAAGATTAAAGGAAATGTTTTACCTTCTACATCTTTCAAATACTTCACGTAAATGATCCAAATGTTTTTTTCCTTTTTATAGAGTGGACTATAATATCATATAAGTATACTTGCACAATAATATTGATTAAATCATCAAAAGCTCCATGCATGGCTCATTGGAATGTTACACCTACATTCATAAGACTAAAGGACATCCTCTTAAAGTAACATGTTACTCTTCAAATTGTAAATTTTTTCTTATGCCCTTTATCTAGGTTCAAAAATATCTAATTGTAACTTGAAAACCCATCAAAAAAAGACATCATTTTAGATCTTGCAACTTATTACAGAATTTGATTAATACTTGGAAGAGGAAAATTATCCTTTATGATAACTTTATTCAGATCTCTGAAATATATGCAAATTTTCATATCTCCATTCTTTTTATGTACAAGCACTAAATTATATACCCATTTAGAATATGTTATGGAAAAAATGACACCATTGTCAATCATTTTATCAAGCTCTTTATTGATGGTATCTTTTAGCAAAGAGCTTATCTTACATATTTTCTACATGGCAAGTTTAATACTAGGTTAATAAAACTATTATATCTTACATAAGCATTATCACATCCTTTTAAATATTTATAAGACCAAGCAAAAATATCAATAAATTCCTTAAAATGTTTAATAGAATTAACCTTCTCATCAAGAGTACATTGTATTCCCAAATAAACAAACTTAAGTTCCTCATTAGATCCAAGGTTCATTGGGATAGTCTCTCCAATAATCCTTTTAGAAGGTTCTTCACTCCATGATAACTTAAGTTGATCATTTGGAGAATACATGGATTCTAAGCTTACCAAACTAGCAGGTAATTTATTAGTATTCACTTATAAATAATCTACATAATTAAGAGCATAATCATCATTATCAAAGTAATTGCCTTTAATAAAAGCATCAATATGTTCATCATAATAAAAAATAGACCAAATTTTATTTAAATCAATAATTTTAAGCTTGAAAATTTATAGAAAAGAAATCTCTACAGTGGGCTCTATTTCACTTATTGTAAGGTTTGAAGCAAAAACTACAAGTTTATCAGCACATAAATTGAATCTATAAAAAAGTGTGTGATATTAAAAGCTTTAAAATATTCAAGTAAAGACTAAACCTTTTTAGTATAATGGTGAAGATGAGTTTGGTTTGTCTTATAAAATTTCCTTACTTATTTAATAACTAATTCAGAATCACTAAAAACTTCTATGTATTTAAATTTCAATTCTATAGCCTTTTCTAAACCAAGACATAGAGATTCAAACTCTATTGTATTATTTGTATTATCAAAAGATAACTTATAAGCTTAATGATATATTATACCTATGGGAGAAATAATAAAAATTCTTGTATCACTACCAAATTTTGAACAAGCACCATCAAAATATAAATTCCATAAATGATTCTTAGAAAAGAAATTTTATTGTTGTTTAGGTTCATCAAGATTCATCTACTCATATGTACCAATTCTTATTTAAATATGAGCCATAATAGGAGGTAATGATTCAATTGGGATTTTAACCAATCTTCTCTTCAAATAAATATAATTTCAATTCTAATTGGAACCCAAGAGGTATCTTTTCCAATAAATACATAGTTGCTTTAGACCAACCTCTACCCAAAATCATTGCATAAGTAATATAATAGGGATATCCAAAATCTGAATATTAGTCCTACTCCTAATTCTCTCATCTTGTATAAATTTAATTAAAAGATATCTCAAAATTTGCCATAGCTTTTTGTTTGACATGAATCAAAACTAGTTATCCTTATATTACCTATTTCATAAGAAATACACTTAGATTTTTATTTTATGAATTTAATTCATTATGGTTCTATCATTAAAATCTACTCTTTTCAACTTGTTTTCATATTCTATGTAGAAATTTATAGTTTCATCATAATCCATAACATCTTTAATCTCTATAACTATTTTATATTTTGAAGGTAAAGTATTACACAAATATAACCTTGACAACTTCTTAGATGGTCGAACATCAGGTGAAATTTTCTAATGTAATATAGTAAATCTACTTATGAACCCATAAATGGTTTTACTTGGATCAATATAAATATTAATTAATTCATTTATTAGATCTAAAACTTTTTTAAACTTACCAAACCATAACTCTAACCAATCTTCAAGATCTTTCCAAGTGTTGATAACATTTTTTGAAATACTAATAAATGCTTAGTATTCTTTACCTTTCAAAGTATACGAGAAAGTTCTAAGAGAAAAATTTTCATTAGTAATATCAAGGGTAGAAAAACAAAATTTAAATTATCTAAATGATCCTCCCATGACTCACTAGGGCTTCCTGAAAACTTAGGAATTTCAATTCCCTTTAATGAAGGAAGCTTAACTGGATGAGCACTAATATTGATTGGATTTTCATGAATCTATGGATTTACTAAGGTTTGAGCAATGTCTTCATCTTAATCATTATATTAATCAATTAATTTAGCTTGATCTCTATTATTTTGAAGACCTAGAATTAGATACTAAACCCTTTACTTCTATTCTTATTCATCTTCCATCCAAAATGTTAACTATGTTAATTACTTGATTATATTGATCAATATGATCACTAAAATATTTAGGATGAAAGGAATTAGAAATAAAATGAATTCTAGGTTGAGGATTAACATGCAAGATTGCTTCTCTTTCAAGTCTAATTATATATTTTTTCTTGAATATGAATTTGAGTTTCACGTGTAATACCTACATGAACATCAATAATATTATTTTTTCTAAGTCTTCGTTAAGTAATTCAACAATATAAACCAAATCATAAGGTTTATTATAACAAGAAAAACAAGTCAAATTAGAATCAATGTCAACCTATTCTTCTACAATATCAACTGAGGGTTAGATAATTGAGTGTTGACCTCCAATTATCATGGAAAACAAACAAGAAAACAAGATTACTAAATTTCCCAATGGAATCACCAAATTTGTTGATGATTAAATTTTTTAAATCAATTAATCATCCCTTTTGCCTATTGTAAAGGTTAAAATAGAATTGTACCAATTATATATTTTGGTCTAAAAGATCAAAAGAGATCTAAAAGATGCATAAAGGAGGTTTTAAATGATCTGGGATAATAATAAATATGAAAATACTCAACAATACTTTATTATTACTTTAGAAATCAAATGTTCTCTTTGAAAGAAGGAAACATAAATGATTATATAATCAATCCTATCCAATAGAGAAAACCTATGAATTAAATAAACTCTTGAAGGAAAGGTTTATGTTTCTTATGAATATTTATGAATCAATAACTGATATAATAAGTTTATGTTTTACTCAAAAGAGATCTAGTGAAGAGAAACAAAAATATTGGAAAGATACAACAAAATATTGCAATGAAAACCAAAGAAAGAGGCATATATAATAACCATCATTCTAAAGATATTTATAACTACATCTAAGAAAGACAAAAAAAGTATAGAACAAAAAACAACATTAATCTAATTGTATAAAATAAATCTAATAAGATCAAGTTACAATGAAATTAAAGAAATAATATAATAAATATAATTAAACTGAAAACTAAATAAATAAAGAAAACTAAATTTAATCCAAATATTAAAAGTGGTTTAGAAAATAAATAAAATAACTTAAGTTAATTAAAGATATAAAATCAACACTAACAACTAAAAGTAAAATTGTTTAAGTCTAATGATTATCAAATAATCTAAATAATTAAATCAAGCTATTCTTAATTAAACACATGAATTAAACTAAAACCTAAATTAATAAAATAATCTAAAGATTAAACAAAGATTTGTGAGTCTTTAAGGAAAGAGTTGTCTTAACAAGTAAATCAAATTTTATTACGAAACATGTTTTTTGATCTGAAAAATCTTTGGCATAACAACTAGTAAAATTATGAATTGATCACAAAAATGTCATACACATTGAAGGCAAGCTTGAACAATATTTAGGTCAAATAGTCAGATTCTATTCATATGATTGCAAATCTACAACCATCATAAGATATTACACTTAGCATTCCTCAGATAATTGGTTTATAAATTGAACAAAGAAACTTGGACATATATGTGTTTGTTAAGAAAGTTATTTAATCATCAAATAAATTGTCCTTGATTTATTTTCAAGAGATTTTTATCTCAGAAATATTGCATAGAAAAGAGTACGATGATGGACTTGAAATGAATCAATAGTCTTTTTAGAAATACATGTGTAATGTTACTCCTCTTGTATGTCATTTTCATCTTATTTTATAATCAATTCTTGAAAAGATGGTTGAGTAATAGGTTATAACTAAATTTTAGTTAGTTGTTGGTAATGACCTAATTGACTTTAATTTATTCAATATTTAAATTATTTCCTACCTTATTTTTAAACTTTAAAAATAAGTCTTAAAATCAAAATTAAAAATAATAAATAAAGGGGCTGATTCTGATCGTGTGAGGGACTTTAGACATTATCATCACCTAAATAAAATAATTTGTGAAAAAAATATCTAAAAAAATAAGTAATTAAATGAAAAATACCACATCTAACATTTATCCATATGAATTATAAATATAAATTACAATATCCATGTCAAAATATACTTATCTAAAAATGTTTTAAACTATAAAACCATTGTCAAGTAAAATTTTAAAAAATTATGGTAGGTATCAAATTGTAAAAAATTATTTTTGAAATTTTTTACTCATCCTCTAAATCTAATAGAGTTTCAATTAATGGGTAAACCTTATCAGTCATGCACTTAGTATAACTCATACTAGTTGTTAAGAACTTGATCAACTTTATCACATCCTCATCTTCTTCATCATCCATTTCTAACTTAAATTTATTCACCATCTTAGTAATTATTGGTGATGCTAAAGGATTGATTTCTTACCTTTTCTAGTTTAATGGTAATATTATTTCCTCTAGATGAGGAAAATCTGTAAGGTTAAGCCTATAACAAGTTGCATATAGACTAGCAAGTTCAAGAGATTGAAGTTTTCAATTCAAAGGTACTAAAGCATGAGAGTGGTTTAACTTAGCAACTTGTTTTAATTCATGTTAGGGAAAATTTTCATTTTGATGAGGAGAATGATTGGAAACTAAATTATCTTCTAATTTTAAATTATTTTTCATTCTCTAAGAATCACTTAAATTTCCATGCCCAAATAGATGATTTCTCTAATCAATCCTTCTCCAACCTCAATTTCCTATAATATTCATAACATTAAATAACAAGGCTTCAATAAAATTATAAAAATTAGGATAAATAGCATCAAATTGAATTGACATATTATTTCCTCTATTGAAAGGTTTTGAGAAACTCCTACCAAATCTCCTACAAGCAAAAAAATGACCTCTAAACATAAAACTATGAAAAAATGAGTTTTCCCTATTCTTGATTTGATTTATTCTTCATGAATTTCCTTGGTTATTATTTTAATTAAGGGGGATCCCCCTTGACATTTTTAATATAAAACAACTCAACCAAATGTATATGAAAACCACATATCAAAATTGACAACTCCATTACATGTTTGAAAATATAAATAATTTTTAATAAAGATTGAAATTTGAAAACAATAAATTATCAAGACAAACATAATCTACTAAAAAATAAAATCATCACTCACTAACTCCATTCACTATTACCAAATACGTACTAATAAACTTAAATTTTAAATACAATTGACTATTTTAAAAATCTTCTAAACACAAATTTCTCAAATTTCAAATAGACATAAATATTTCAATTCAAACATTCACTTCCATATCCTGGTAGTATTAATTCTCTTAATGTAGTTTATATATCAATGGTAGAGAAATCAATAAATTACTTAATATTTGCCAAATATCTTTCTTTAATATTGAAATCCCCTTCAAATATCTTTAATTTCTAGCACAAATGTCAAAAGATCATAGATATGTATTATTTTTAAAAACATAATAAAATAACATAGTGAACCCGCTATACATATCCATATTCACTATCAATTGGATCAATTATAACCATTTATGACAAACTCACATGTGTCAAAATATATTTTATTCATATATAAAGAATTCTAAACTCAAATGCAAATATACCAAGAACTCCATATTAATCAAAACTTTATGTTCAAACCAAAATTGTATTATGATGAATTGCATGTAAATTTCCTAAATATTCTTCATAAAAACTAAATTTTCAAACAAATTCTCAAATATTCTACTCAGACCCATATCAAACAACTTATATCTTTCATATTCATCTCATAATCAATTATTTTAACAAGTTTGTCAAAACTAAATGACATGCAGACATATATTATCACTTTTCCTTTCACCAAATAACACCTTCATATACTGCATGTTAAAAATCATTCCATAATGAATATTTTTAATAATATACATGATAATATCTATATTTTTCTTTATTTTAATAAAAATAAACATTTTCATGAAAAATTGGTTGAGTAAACCATTAAACCACATGCAAAATTGACTAATTTGGACCAGCTTCTATCAAATTTATCATAATTTATTCTATATGAGCTTGATCAATACCTTATACTTGTCATAATTATGAAAATGAAATGTAGAATACCTTTCCTTCAAATTTATTAAACAAACTTCCAATTTTTACCTCTATTCCAAGGCTTCACTTCTATAGTGAGCTTGTCAAGAATGATAACTAACCAAAGTAAATATGTCTTTTATTTTTTTATTTAACTTGAAGTACTGAAATAACTACATGTTAAAACAATAATGGATAGTAAATATTGTAAGTAATTATCTCTATATCTACCAAAAATTTTAGGAACTTTGCCAAAAAATAGTAATGACCTTTGTTACCACTAAACCTTCCTCTAAAAATATCGAATCGATACACAATACACCAATCTTATTTTTCAAAAATTAAAAGGAAATGAAATAAACCTCAATATATATGTGCCAAATACTGGTCACATTAGTAACCATTACTTTCCACTTAAAACCACTTAACCCTACTTTGAACTTAGAACCAACTCAAGTTACATTCCATCACCTTTGCATTTATAAAAAACCATGTAAGTCAATTTATTTAACATAACCACCATCAATGCAATAGAAATTTGACTATATAAAAAGACCATCTTTTATTCAAATATTTATAGCCTTCAGTGATGCCATTATGACATACTTATATCAAAGTATTTAAAATAAGACCCTTATAAATATTTAGATCACCAAAATAACCCTTATAGATATTATTAAAAATAAACCATTAATTTCAACAATAACGATAATGACTTTATGATCCATAAATATGATTCATTTAACAATGATCAAGTAAAATCATCTTGACCACTTTACATTTAGATTTTATTCACAAAATGCTACCTACTTGATGATCTTATATATCGTAAAGATTAAAAAGAAATCATTAACTCGCACTCATAAAACATGAATTTTGCTAATATGAATATATCTAATTTTTTCATTAAATCCATAAATGATTTTGAAACTAATTTATAATGTAGATTAATAATTTCACCATAAAATACGTATCCAAATGGCATAATGAACTAAGACCCCAAACTGCTAGTTTTAGATATTACAACAATATTGTTAATATGATAGAATCATCACAAAGTATTTTTTTTTGAAAATAAAAGGAGGGGTGTCAAAAAATAGGCTCAACACTAACAATCTTACTAGCTGATTTCAGTAATGGAATAAGGTAGCAAAAGTATAAAATTTACCTATTAAAGAGAAAAAACATAAGAGTACAATCCAAGTTAATTATTTCTAAGGTAGGTAGAAATTAATGCCTTTATTTATGAAATTATAATGGATGAGGTGTTTGATTAGCATGGCACATAGATTAGGAAAAATTAGAAAAGAAATTTTGGATTGAATAGGCAATCAATTTTAAAAGCCTTAAACACAATTTTGAAAATAAGTAATACTTTTAAAAACACAATAATAACCATTTTCAAGCTCATTTATAAATTAAAAATGAATAATGTCATGTAAAATCATCTAACCATTATTGAATACTTATATACATATTGCAGTTTTGATGTACTTTCCTTCTTCTTGATGAACTTCACTACGGTAACCAAACATGATCCATTCAAAGAACAAGAAATAATTAGAAAATTATATACAAAATAAAAGCAAATAAACAAAATAAACCCAACAAAAAATAAATAAAAATAAAAAAGATAATGAATAAATAGTTTCAAGTGATGATCATTGACTGAATAACATAGCCAATTTCATTCCAAACCTTGAAAATAAAAAACATTTTTACCAAGTATATTAGAAATTATATACGGTCCTAACCAAAGTGTATGAAATTTATGACATTTACCTAGATCTTCATGAGATTTATCCCAATAAATAAATAGACATCCAACCTTAAATGTTTTATTTCAAACCTTTTTATCAAATAATTTCTTTAACTTCTTTTTGTCTTCTTCTCACTCATGAAAAATAGGAAGTTTACTTTCATCAAATTTTATTAAATCATTTAATATTTGTTCAATTAGCTTTTTATCCTCTAATAATTTCTATAAAGTTGTATTAGAAGATGAAATTTGTAATTCTATTGGTAAAGTAGCTTCAAAACCATAAGTTAATAGAAAATAAAAGTATCTTGTAGTTGATTTGATAATAGTTCTATCTGCCCATAATACCTTAAATATTTTAAGATGCCAGTTTTGTTTATTTTTATAGATTATTTTCTTCATGATAGAAATTAGATTTTTATTTGTGGAATCAACTTGTCCATTCCCTTAGGGATAATACTTAGAGGAATGATTAGAAATAATATAATAACTTTCTAAAAATTCTAAGTATTCATTAAAAGCAAACTAAGGACCATTATTTAAGATAATCTCATAAGGTGCATCAGATATGGAAACAAATTGATCCTCAATAAATGTGATTACTTCAAATGTCATTAAACTTTTAAAACCTTTGTTTTGGGCTATTTTTTGAAATAGTCAATTGCTACTAAAATATATCTATGACTAGTAAAAGGAGGATGAATATCAGAAATAAAATCAATTCACCATTTTGAAAATGATCTTTCTGGAATAATGGGATTCAGAGGTAATACTGGTAATCTATCCCTACCAACAAATAATTGACAAAGCATACAAGAATGTATGAACTTATAAGCATATTGAAATTATGTAGGCCAATATTAAACCACACAAAATCTTATAAGTTGTAGTTTTTGTAGCATAATGACCATCACAAGTATCTTTGTGGCATCCTCTAAGAACCTTATGAGTTTGATCATGAGTTAGACATCTTAACAATACACCATCTCAATTTTGATAAAACAAAATATTTTCAAGTAAAAAAAATTTTAAAGCCTGCATTATTAATGACCTTCTTTGTTTTTTATCTAAATTTTTTAGGACAAGCCTGACTTTCAAAATAATACACAAGGTCATGATACCAATCATCTTCTGTTATTAAATAATCCTAATCTTTTATTTCAAGTCCAAACTTAAAAGTTTTTGAAAAATTGTTAACTTTCATAGATTAAAAATGAGGTTTATCATATAAAGAGTCATCAACAGATAAAATTAAGGCATTAATATTAGAAGAAGCATTTTTAGCCAAGTGATTTGCTAAATTATTTCCTTTGATAATTTTTGATGTTTCAAATTCAAGGTCAAATTCTTGAATTATTAAAATATATTTAGCTAACCTTCCTTGAATAGTAGGTTGTTTTAAAAGATAGGATAAAATGGGCACATTTGATCTTACTACCACTTTATTTCCCATTAACAAATGATGGAATTTAATTAAAGAATAAACCAAATATAAAACACATTTCTCAACAAGAAGACACCCAGTTTATGTGTCTTTCAAGACTTGACTCATGTATCCAATAGGTATTTCATTATTACTTGTATCCTTCTGTGTAATCATTCTACCTATTTATTTATCCATAACATTAATGTAAAGAATAAAATGTCTAGACAAATCAGGTTTAGCAAGAACAAGTGTACTTGCAATAGCATTCTTTACATTGTTAAAAGTAGAATCAACCTCTACATCCCAAAAATATGACTAATTTTTCTAAAATAAAATCTATAAATGAATAGATTTATTAGCAAAATCTGATATTAATTTTCATAAGAAAATTAGTTTGACAAAGAATGATATAAGACATGATTAATATTTAGGTTTTTTCAAAATTTTCATTGCTTTAAGACGTTCAATATCAATCAAAATTTCATCCTTAGAAATAACATGCCCTAATAACTTACCTTTTAAAACACCAAAAATAGACTTTTTAGGACTAAAGGAGATACCATATCTTCTATATCTTTCAAATACCTTATATAAATGATTCAAATGTTTTTTCCTTTTTGTAAAATGAACTGTAAGATCATCTATGTAAACTTGCATAACAATACTTATTAAATCATCAAAATCTACATACATGACTCATACGAATGTTTTACCTACATTCATAAGACCAAAGGGCATCCTATTAAAGAAGAAAGTTCGTCTTCGAGTATTAAATGTTGTATTATGCCTATCATCTGGGTTCAAAAATATATGATTATAACTTGAAACCCCATCAATTAAAGCCATCATTTTAGAACTTGCAACCTATTACAAAATTTGATGAATACTTGGAAAAGGAAAATTATCCTTTATGCTAGATTTATTCAAATCCCTAATATCTATGCAAAGTCTAATATTTCCATGCTTTTTATGTACAATAACTAGATTAACTAACCATTCAAAATATGTTATGCAGAAAATGACACCACTATCAATCATTTTATCAAGCTTTTTATTGATGATGTTATCCTACAAAAGGCTTATCTTACATAATTTTTGATTGACAGGTTTAATATCAAGTTTAATAGTAATATCATGTCTTACATAATTATTATCATATCTTTTTAAATATTTATAACACTAAGCAAAAATATCAATAAATTCCTTAAAAATCTTAATAAACTTAACCTTCTCATCAAGAGTACATTGTATTCCAAATAAACAAACTTTAGTTCTTCATCAGATCTAAGGTTTACTATGATAGTCTCTCCAATAATCCTTATATAAGGTTCTTGACTTCATGAGAACTTAGATTGATCATTTAGATAATACATGGATTATAAGCTTACCAAACTAGCAAGTAACTTATTAGTATTCAATTGTAAATAATCTCTACAATTAAGAGCATAATCATCATTATCAAAATAATTTCCTTTGATAAAAACATGAATATGTTCATCACAATAAAAAATAGACCAAATTTCATTTAAATCAAGAATTTTAAGCCTGAATATTTATAGAAAATAAAACTCTATAGTGGATTCTATTTCACTTATTGTAGGGTTTGAATCAAAAACTATAATTTTATCATCATATAAATTGTATCTCTAAGAATGTGCAAGATATTAAAAAATTTAAAATGTAAAAGACCAAACTTTATGAGTATAATTATGAAGATGAGTCTAGTTTATCTTATAAATTTTACTTGTCTAATAACTAATTCAAAATCACTAAGAACTTCTAAATGTTTAAAATAAAACTCTATAGCCTTTTCCAAACCTAGACACAGGGCTTCAAAATCTGTTGTATTGTTATTAGTATCAAAATAAAAATTATAATCATAATGATATATTTGACCTATAGAAGAAGTGAGACAAATTCGTGCACCACTACCATCTTGTTAATAAGAACCATAAAAATATAAAGTCCATAAATCATTCTTAAAAATGAAATTTTGTTGTTATTTTTTAGGATCATCAAGAGTCATCAACTCATATAAACCAATTCTCATTTAAACATGAACCGTAGTAAGAAGTAATGAATCAATTGGGCTCTTATACTAATATTCTCTTTGAATAAAAACAATTTCATTTCTAATTTTAAGCCAAGTGGTATATTTTCCAATAAATGCACTTGTTACTTTAGACCAATCTCTACACAAAAGGATCACATAATTACTAGGGATATCCAAAATATGAACATTATTCATACACCTAATTCTCTCATCTTATGCAACTTTAATTAAAAGATCTCAAAACTTAGCACAACTTTTTATTTGACATGAATCAAAATCAGTTAACTTTTTATTATCTATTTCATAAGAAATACCTAACTGATCAGCTATAAATTTGGGCATAATATTCTTTGATGTACCTATATCTAAAATGTAGTTATGTATGACTTTGTCAACAAATTTGATAGATATATAAAAAGGTGGTATATAATCTGCAAGAGGATCAATTTTTTTAGAAAAAATAGAAAATTAATTATGCTCATCATTTTTACTATCTTCTTGAAATATTAAAATGTTCTTAGAATTTGTATTTTTAATAGTGTTATTAATTTTCTCTAACTATCCTGACAAACTAGCAACTTGTAATAATGAAAACCCTGCCTTAATAGATGATAAATTGTAAATAATATAATAAGTTCCTACATCTAGATGATGTATATGCATATTTGTTTTAGGCTTAAAAGGATTATATTTATAATTATTAAAATTTGTCGATAAAAGATCATTATATTTGACATTCATTGTAGCATTATCTGATGTTTTATTATTCTATATATTTTTACCTTTATCCTGGTTTTGAGCATAATTTTGATTATTATTTGTTGTATTGAAATAATCTCTTTGCCTAATATTAAAAACATAAGCATTTATGATTTTAGTATCATCTAAAGATTCACCAATCCCACACATATTTATATTATTAGCCAAATCAAATGAGATATTTTCTTTACCTTGGATATATATTTTAAATTTTTGAACAACTACACACGTATTTGGGTCATGGTCTAGTTCACAAATGTTACAATAAAGAAATTTTTATTCAATTTGATTCTTTTGAGAAAATGATGACTTACTTGATGAATATTCTTTATCATTTAATTGTCTCTTAATTGCAACCAATTCATTGCTAAGATTATAATTGGCTTTTAGAATTTATGCATTGTTTGAATTTACTCATGTCATGATTTTATCATTTAAACCTACTCTTTTCAACTTATTTTTATATTCTATGCAGAAAGTTATAGTTTCATCATAATCCATAATATCTTTATCCTCTATAGCCATTTTATATTTTAAAAGGAAATCATTACAAAAATATAACTTTGACAACTTCTTAGGTGGTTAAACATTACGTGAATTTTTTTGATGCAATCTAGTAAATCTACTTATAAATCCATTAATGGTTTCACCTGGATCAATTAAAATATTAACCAGTTCATTTAGTATATCTAAATATTTTTTAAACTTACCAAATCATAACTCTAACCAATCTTCGATATCTTTCTAAGTGATGATAACATTTGCTAGAAGACTACTAAATTTTTTGTATGCTTTACCTTCCAACGTATATGAGAAAACTCTAAGAGAAACTTTTCATTAGGAATACCAAGTGTAGAATAAACTAATTTGAAAGCATCCAAATGATCCTCCTACGACTGACCGGGGCTTCCTAAAAACCTAAAAATATTGAGTCCCTTTAATGAAACTAACTTGATTGGATGAGCACTAATATTGATTGGATTTCCATGAATCAAAGGATTTACTAAGGGTTAAGCAATGTCTTCATCCAAATCATTATCTTCATTAGTTACTTTAGCTTGATCTCTGTTACTTTGAAGACCTGAATCAATTCCTGAACCCTCTATTACTATTATTATTCATCTTCCATCCAAATTTTTAACTGTGCTAATTACTTGATTAGATTTATCAATAGGATCAATAAAATCTTTAAGATGAAATGAATCAGAAAGAAAATGAATGGATTAACATGCAAGATTGCTTCTCTTTCAAGTCTAATTCTACAATTGTTTTCTTGAATATGAATTTGAGTTTCATATGTAAAACTTTTATAAACATTAATAATTTCTTATTCTTCTAATTATTTATTAAGTACTTAAAAAATAAGAACCAAATCATAAGGTTTATTAGACCAATCAAAACAAGTCAAACTAGAAGCAATATCAACCTATACCTCAATAATATCAACTAAGGGTTGGATAATTGGGTGTTAAGTTATAATGGTCATGGACAATAAATAAGAAAATAATATTTCTAAAGTCTCTAGTGTATTTACCAAATTTTTTGATGATTAAATTTGTTATGCCAATGAATCATCCCTTTTAGTTATCATGAAGGTTAAAATGGAATCATGCCAATTCAATAGTTTGGAATAAAAGATCTAAAATATGGTAAAGAGATTTTTAAATAATCTAAGATAATAATAAGTATGTCAGATACTCAATAATACTTTATTATTAATTTATAAATCAAATGTTCTCTTTAAAATAAGGAAATAGATATGATTATGTATTCAATGCTATCTGACAGAGAAAACCTATGAATTAGATAAACTCTTGAAGGAAAAATTTATGTTCCTTATGAATATTTATGAAACAATAACTAATATAATAAGTTTATGGTTTACTCAAAAGAGATATATTGAAAATAAACAAAAATAGTGGAAAGATACAAATAAAATATTGCAATGAAAATGAAAGAAAGAGATAGATATAACAACTAGCTTTCTAAAGAGATCTATATCTACATCTAAGAAAGACAAGAAATGAATAAAAAAGAAAATAATGTTAATCTAATTGTATAAAATAAATCTGATAAGATCAAGTTCCAATGAAACTAAAAACAAAATGAAGAAAGAAAACTAAATCTATTCCAAAGACTAAAAGTGGTTAAGAAAACAAATAAAATAACTTAAATTAATTAAAGCTAGAAAATCCAGACTAACAATTTAAAGTAAAATTATCTAAGTCTAAAGATAATCAAGTCAACTAAATAATTAAATCAAACTATTCTTAATTAAACACACTAATTAAATGAAAACTTAAATTAAGAAAATAATCTAAAGATTAAACAAAGATTTGCAAGTCTTTAAATAAAAAGTTGTCTTAATAAGTAAAATAAATTTTATTGAGAAACATCACTTTTGATACAAAAAGTCTTTCACATAAAAACTAGTAAAATATGAATTGATCAAAAACATGTCATACACAATGAAGTGTTCATCAATATTCAAGTCAAGTAGTCAGATTATGTTCATATGATTATAAATCTACAAGCATCGTAAGATATTAAACTTAACATTCCTCAAATAACCAGTTTATAAATTGAATAAAGAAACTAGGATATATTTTTGTTTATTAGGCAAGTTACTTACCCATCAGATAAAGTGTCCTTAATATATCTTCAAGAGTTGTTTATCTCCAAGATATTACATAGAAATGAGTACAAAGATGGACTTAAAATGAGTAAACAACCTTTTCAAAAATACCTATGTAATGTTCCTCCTCTTCTATATCATTTTGATATTCTTGTATAATCAATTCATCTAAAGATGATTGAGGAATAGGTTATAACTAAATGTTAGTTAGTTATTAGTTATGACTTAATTGACTTTAATTAAGTCAATAATTCAATTATTACCTAGCTCATTTTTAGACTTTAAAAATAAGTCTTAAAATTAAAATTAGAAATAATATATCTAGGGGACTAACTCTAATTGGGTGGGGGAATTTAAATAAAACAATTTATACAAAAAATATCTAAAAAAACATAAGTAATTAAATAAAAAATATAACATCTAAAATTTATCCATATGCATTATAAATATAAATTAAAATATCCATATCAAAATATACTTGTTTGAAAATGTCTTATACTGTAAAACTACTATCAAGCAGAACTAAAGCAAAGTTTTTGATAAGTATCAAATTGTAACAAAATATTTTTTAAAACTTTTACTCATCCTCTAAATCTAATAGAATTTCAATTAATGGGTATCCTTTATCAGTCATGTACTCAATATAACTCATACTGGTTGCTAAGAACTTGATCAACTTTATGGCATCCTCATCTTCTTCATCATCCACTTCCAACTTAACTTTATTCACCATCCTAGTAAATATTTATGATGATAAAGGAACTATTTCTTGACTTTTCTAGTTTAGTGTTAATATTCTTTCCTCTAGCTAATGATGAGAAAATATGCAATGTTAATCTTAGAATAAGTTTCATATAGACTAACAAGTTTAGGAGATGGAATTTTCAGTTCAAATGTACTAAAGCATGAGAGTGGTGCAACTTAGCAACTTGTTGTAAGTCATGTTTAGTAAATTATTCATTTTCATGAGGAAAATGATGGAAAACTAAATTATCTTATGATTGTAAATAGGTTTGCATGTTTTTAGAACCACTTGAATTTCTACATCCAAATGGATGATTTCTCCAATCAGTCCTTCTCCAACCTTGATTTCCTCTAGTATTCATAGGGTTAAATAGCCAGGATATAAGAACATTCTAGAAATAAGGATCAGTGGCATCAAATTAAATTTACATATGAGTTACCCTATTATAAGGTCTTGATAAACTCCTACCAAGTCTCCTACCAATAGAAAAATGACCTCTAGGCATAGATAATGAGAAAATCAATTTTCCCTATTCTTTAAGTTGATTTGTCCTCCATGGATTTCCTTGGTTATTATTTTAATTAGGGGTTCCACACTAACATTTTAAAAGTTAAAAAAATAAACTAAATCTCTTTGAAAACAACATATCAAAAACTACAACTCCAATAAATGTCTAAAAATATAAATATTTTTCAATAAAGGTTGAAATTTTTAAAAAATAAATTATCAAGACAAACATAATCTACTAAAAATTTAAATCATCACTTACTAACTCCATTCATTGTTACCAAATTAATACTTATAAACTTAAATTTTAAAAAGAACTGACTATTTAAAAATCCTCTAAACACAAATTTCTCAAATTTCAAATAGACATAAACATTTCACTTAAAACATTCACTTCTATATCCTGGTGGTATCAATTATCTTAACATAGTTTGTATATTAATAATAGATAATTAAATAAATTACTCAATATTTTACAAATATCTTTCTTTAATATCGAAACCTGCTTCAAATATCTTAAATTTCCATCACAGATGTCAAAAGATTAAAGATCTGTATTATTTTCAAAACCAAAGGAAAAAACACAATGAACCCATTATACAGATTTGTATTCATTATAAACTAGATAAATTATAATAATTTATGACAAAATAACATGTTTTAAAATATATTATGTTCATACAAAAAGAATTCAAAACTCAAATGCAAGTATACCAAAAACTCCATATTAATCAAAACCTTGTGTTCAAACCAAAATAATATTATGATGAACTGTGCGTAAATTTCCCAAATATTCTTCACAAATACTAAATGTTTAAAAAGATTCTCAAATATTTTTCTCAAACCCATATCAAACAACTTGTATCTTTCATATTCACCTCATAATCAATTATTTTGACAAGTTTGTCTAAACTAAACAACATGCAAACACAAATTACCACTTTTCCTTTCATAGAATAACACATTCATATACTGCATGTTCAAAATCATTATGTAATGAATATTTTTAAGAATGTGCATCATAATATCTATGTTTTCCTTTTTTTAATAAAAATAAACATTTTCATGAAAAAATGATTGAGTAAAACATTAAACCACATGCAAAATCAATTTATTTAAACCCACTTCTATCAGACTCACCATCACTAATTCTATATGATCTTAATAAATAACTTATAATTTTTTTTCTTATGAAAATTAAAAATTACATACCTTTCCTTCAAATTTATTCAACAAGATTCCATTTTTTCCCTTGACTCCAAGCCTTCACTTCTATACCGAGCTTGTCAAGAACGATAACTAACTAAAATAAATCTACCTTTTAGATTCTATTTATATTGAAGTATTTAAATAACTATGTTAAAACAATATTGTCTAGTAAAATTTGTCATTAATTATCTCTATCTCCACTAAAAAAATAAAGAACTTTTCCAAGAAATAGTGATGACCTTTGTTACCACTAAACCTTCCTATAAAAATCTTGAATCGATGCATAGTACACTAATATTAAATACCAAAAAATATGTGGGAATTAAAAAAATCCCAATATATATGGACCAAATCCAAGGTGCATTAATAACCATTACTTAATTCTTAAAACCACTTAACCTTACTTTAAACTTAGAACCAACTCAAGTTACATTCCATCACCTTTGCATTTATCAACACCCACATAAGTAAATTGATTCAACATAACCAACATCAACACAAATAGATAACTAAATTTATAAAATACCACCTTTTATTAAAATATTTATAACTTTTAACCATTCCATGATGCAAATAATTATATTGAGGTATTTAAAATGAGACCCTTATAAATATTTAGGTTACCAAAATAACCCTTATAGATATTGTTAAAAATAAACCATTAATTTCAACATTAACTATAATGAATTTATTATCCATAAATATAATTACTTCAATAATTATCAATTAAAACCATCCTAATAACTTTAAATTTAAATCTTAATCATAAAAATCTACTTACTTGACGATCTTATATATCATAAAGATTTTGAATTTGTTCATTAACTGATACTCATAAAACATGAATTCTGCTAATATGGATATATCTGATTTTTTCATTGATTTCAAAACCACTTTTTAATGTAGATAAATAATTTCACTAAATAAAAATTCATGATAAATATTTCAACATAAAGTTCATAAGCAAATGACATAATGAACTAAGACCCCTAACTTATAGTTTTAGACATTATGACATTATCATCAATATGATAAAATCATCACAAAGTATTTGTTTTTGAAATTAAAAGGAGGGGTGTCAAAAAATATGCTTAGTAATACCAACATATAGAAGTCATTCAATCTTTCCAAGAACCTTTTGTGAGGTCCCATCGAATGCTCTAATTGATTTGGTAGAAAAATGTAAATTATTATGAGTATAACCCAAGTGCAAAAGTAATGTCATGGTGAAAACATTTTCACTTACACTATTATCAATCATAACACTATGTATGGGGTGTTTATAAAACTATTATTGAATTAATATATAATGAATATTAGATTCATCATCCTTAATTTCATTGTCATTGAGATTAATAGAGGGTATTTAAACCATAGGGGGTATATGTTGTGTGTAAGTACCAATAACCCGTATAGTGGGTTCCCATTATGTGATGGAGGATGTGCATTATATGATAGTTGTACTTCTAGTTCCTTCTTAAAATGGTCTTGCAAAATATTTTTAATATTTTCTATTTGTGGTGATCACTAGGTTATGAACCTAATGCCTTTGGAGGATCCTCAAATATAAGTTGTTGGTCATTGATAAGATCTTGGATCTTATGATTCAAGGTAAAGCATATACCTATAAAATGTTTTGGTCCTTAGTGATAATTAAAATAATAATTCACATCATATCCTTTGGGTAGATGTTGACTCATATCAACCTCGACAAGATGAAGAAGAGATGTAAGCTAGAACTCTATTAAATGTGGGAGTAATGAAGCTGAAGACTCAAGTAAATGTGTAAATTATATCCTTAGTGCATTAGATATGAAAAGATTATTATGCTACTATGAAACTATGTTAATCATGGTGGCTATTTCCTTTTAATTCTCAAGAGTATTTACCTTATAATGTGGTTTAAATGTGAAGTTAGTACTACATGTAGAAGAAACTAGTGTGATTGCTACATACTTGAGCTTATTCAATGACATAATCTTCATTTCATGGACCTATACAACATGGCATAGGTCATCAAAATATTTTAAATTATTGAAAACAATAGACTCATGTAAATGAGCAAGCAAACTTTGTTTTAATGTCTTACAACTCTTTGTCTTCCATAAGATTGGTCATTTCATCTAGCATTGTATTATATATCAAGACATATTCATAGATAGGTTCATTGGTTCCTTGTTTAATTTTCAAAATTTGAGAATAGGAAACCTTTTTAGAAATGTTAATGGAGAAGTGTGCTAAGAACTAGTTGTCAATAGGTTTGAATACTTTTAATTATTGGAGAGGTAAATCATAAAACCACCTCAAAGCAAGTCCTTGAGGCTTCTTGGAAATAATGTGGTCAGAAATTTATTATTGGAGGTATAATAAAGATATACCACATAAAATGTTTGAATATATTATTCAAGATAATCCTTTTCATCATAAAATATGAACTTAGGTGAAACAAATCTAGTTGGCAAAGGGTGAAAATAGATTTCAAGTGTAAGAGGATTATGTAACACATTTTTTGAATCTATAGTATGAGGGTATTTTAAATCTTTTTGTTCAATATTTTTAATCTTGCCTTCAAATTTTTTATTAACTTGAAGGAATTATTATAATTTAGGCTCAATGGGGTTTATATTATAAAGTTGAGTAGTCAACAAAGGGGATGAAAACATGTTTTGGGTAGTAATATGGATTAAAACTGGTATTTATATTGAAACAAGTAACTCCATAATAGATGCATTAATAGTAGTTTTAGGTAGAAAAGTTTTAAACACATAATCCATGTTCCCACTAGATTTAGGTGGATTTACAAGTGTGGGATAAGTTATAGTACCTTGTAAGGATTCACCATTACCAAGTGATGAAGCCTTAGTTTTATCTTGTTTACTTAATTCATCTCTTATAACATATAAATATGCATCCATTAAGCCCTTGTTATTATTGATATGAGTAATCAATGATTCTTTATCTTCCATTTAAAATTTTTAACAAAGTATAATAATCAACAACCCATTATATTTAATAGGGTTTTTATGTTCAAAGATGAGGTCCACCAAATGTTTAACCCTAAAATGGATCTAGATTGGATTTATCTAGATATTAAAGGGGTAAATAGAAATGAAATGGAACAAATATGATAATCAAATCTATAGTAGGCCAATTAAATGCTAATTTAATATATAAGCATATGAAGAATTTATTATGTTGAGATAGTCTAAATATGGAACATTCAGCTATGCTAAATATAAAAATGACAAAGAAGTGAAGTAATTAACTTGTAATAATGTTATTGCAGTTGTAGATCTAGAACAAGCTAAAATTAAGTGGGAAGGATATTCTAAAACAATTTTAAGATTCTATATTTAACACCTATGTCTCCCTATATAGTAACATCATCCGGGGATAGTTACATCAATGCTATTGTCTAGGTTCAATATTGATTTATTAAACAAACTATCTACTAAAAAAATAAGTGACCACCTAAATGCTTCTAGGTTTTTGACTCACCTTCACTCTAGTGAATTTAGATCTGGGTCATGGATAGTCACTCCTTGTGAAATGGAAAAATCCTAGATTTCCATCTTCAATGTGACCTTGGGTTAAAAATGGGTTAGTGGTTACACGATGTTGAACTGACCCCAATGGCCCCATTGTTAAAGGATGATGCCTAAATAGTCAATACTCCAAAAGAGAGCTTCATACTTGTGTAATTATCCCCTACATGTTGTTTTGTGTGTGATTCATAAAATATGTCCAAAGCAAGTATAATAATGACCTAGCTTGTAACTTGGCAAATCATGATCTTGTGATTCTGCTTTAGTAATTCATACTTGTAGATGTGATTTACACATAATTGGTATGTAAATAAGGAATCTTTGTTTAATTGAATTTTTGATAGAGTGATTTTGATAAGTTCCTTGGTCTCTTATATTTTTTGTAGGTATTGAATGAATGAGGTTTGTTCTTGTATTTATATCAATTCTTTTGGAGTAATAACTCACATTAAATCACTTAGGCTAAACATTAGGATACATTTCATTTTAAAATTATATTGACTTTAGGAAATTAGACACTTGAATTTTAATAGGACGATAATATCAATGTTATTGTATATCTTAGACGTTAGTGTCCAACAAGTAGGAGAGAAAGTATAGGATTAGAACTTATAGAGATGGATGATAATTACATTTTAAGAATTTTTGGAAAGATAGAATACTTATGTCATTAACATAAGACTAGTTATACTAAGAGATATATGCTAATGGGAACAAATATAGAGTATATGTGGGACTTGTGAGAGTGAGAAAGGTAAATAACTAAGAATAATATCCAAGGTCTAAGTTTTACAAGTGTACAAGATTGAGGTGCTATATAATCATAAAATATTATCTACATAAACATTAACACATATACAAAGCATAATATAAAAGATGAGACAACTATTAAACAAAAACCAACATATGGTGAAATTTTGTATACATAGAGAGATATAAAAAATTATTGTATATCATGCAAGTGTGAGTGTCCCTTAGAGTGTAGCACCATATTTCAAGAATCAAAATTTAGTGACTCATGAGGATCAATAAGATGAAAATTTTCTATTTATGAGTAGTCTATTTGATGTACACATTTTGAACATAATGCATTGTACATAGCTTCTTTATGTTCCCTTTATTTATTATCTCATATACTCATCTAATTTTACATACATGTGTTTATATGGTCTCACAATGATCATTATTATATATCTTTATTCATTATGACTATTATATTTTTGCTTGTCCATTGGATTTCAATTACTTATTATGATCGAATAATCCATGACATTTATCCTAAGATGATGCATCTTTTATAGTAGTCTCATTCTAGTGCAATTTTTAGGGCATATTACTTGAACATACATACACACACACACACACACACACACACACACATATATATATATATATATATATATATATATATATATATATATATATATATATATATATATATATATATATGTTATGGCCTACGTTGAGATTACATGATCAAAATAATTTATGTTTAATATTACCTAATCATATACATTAATTTTCCTATTCAAGGCTTTCATAATCTTATCTTCACATACTCTCTTGAGATACCATGTTGTAATTCATAGATATAATGGGGGCATATTCCATTCCTTCACTTCCTCCACATTACCATGATATTACACTTAGTGCACACTATGCCTTGATACATGGTGTTGATTGTTAAGATTCTTTCCATTATTAATTTTTCATAATATTTCCACTAGACTTTCTTGATTTCACATCTGTGAAAAATATTTTAAAAATAAAACTAAAACAAATTTTTAAAAAGAAAAAATTAGGACATAAGCATAACATGTTTTGTTATTTAATATATTTATATAGTTTATTTATCACATGTTTGTTGCATTACATTTTTTTTTCATATACACATACATTTTATGTTATATATGAGTGAGATGTAGGACATAAAGGTTACACATGATACATTGATGTACAAATGTAAGACAATCTTATACCCATTGGCCTTGTCAATGCTAGGGAAATCTCATTCTATAGGTTAAATTGTTACAGGTTATATATTTATATTTATCATGATGAGTTGAATTGATTGAATACACATTCCTTGCTCTTACTTATATTCTTTATAGTGTTGCATTTCATGGATATTCAATTTTCTTATGTTGTGACTTTCACATATATTTATGGTGTATATGCTTTTGAATTTTTTTAACCTTCATTTTTGCTATTTGATTACCCATAGGATAATAATTTATTGTGATTTTTTGGATATTTAATTAATTCATATCATTTGATTCATTTAGTGTATTATTACATGCATCTTTATTTGGCCATTGCCTTCTATTATTACTTTGATTAACCAATGTTTTAAATTATATGATTTTAGGCCTTTTTATTTTATTAATTTATCTTGATTTAATTTCTCATTCTATGACATTTAATTTTTATGACATTTAATTGTCTATTGTGCGTAGATATTTCCTTTTGTGAAATTTGATTATCCATTGTGTGTAGATCTTGTTTTTTGTGAAATTGTATTGTCTATTGTGTGTGGGTATTTCCTTGTGTGACATTTTGTGTGTATATTTCTTTTCATGACATTGAATTTTATTTTGTGTTCTTTATTTTTTGCATCATGGCCATATCATTATGTGTTTATGAATGGGTAGATCTAGGATTTTTTATTTATTTATTTTGGGTGTTATGATCCATATCACACACCTTTCTACATATGTATGTCATCATGCACCTTTTTATGTAGGTTTTTATTTAATGCTTATATCAGTGATGCTTACTAATACATGCATAATTTATAAATCTATTTTTACATGATAGTTGTATGCCTTAAACTCCATGTTTCATATGTGATTTGATGATATATTCATATTATAATGACATATTATCCACATGTTATCACATGGTTATAAATAATTACATATTTATATATAACAGCATGTAGTTAAATATTTTATTTTGAGATGAGTAATTCATAGGCTAAATTCCTCATCTCAAAATGGGGAATATTAGTTGGATTTTCATAGATATTCAAGCCTCTATTTATAGATATTTCATATTTTGGATGGATTATGTGATTTTAGAGGGTTCAAATTATCAATTTAGTTTAGATTATGGTACATATATTTATAAATTGAGACATATTTTTAAGGCATATGTAATGCATATTTAGACATTTAATAGGTTACACATTTCATAATTTTATAAGATATCAGATTGATTAGCTTAAATGACATATTGTATCATTCTATATCATAAGTTGGCATTGATTAGATTAGATTATGGGGCATGAACATGGTTCATGTGTACACTATTACATTTTTCCTATTTTCAAATTTGGCATTGATGGTATGAAGGTAAAATTTTAAATATATGGTTCCTTATATATTGGTTTATTCACCTTCCATGAGCCTAATATAAGATCCCCCTTCCATCTTGAGGTTCAATATCAGTTAATTGAGTAGTGTGGTTGAGGTTCTACATCACTCAATAGCCTAGCATTAATTTTATTTAACCTATTATAGGATGTACCCTCACATCATGGGCTTCAAGAATTAGTTAAATGAGTATTGAAATTGAGGTTCTACATCACTCAATAGCTTGGCACTACTCCCTCTTTCTGAGTGTTGTGGCAATTTTCCCCCAACCCGTGGTTTGAAAAATGGTGATTTCCTTAGTGCATAATCATTTTATGAGATTTATCAATTGGGGCATGATCACCCCTAATCTCCAGTGCTTCATAGGTAAGCTTAATATCTAACATTTATAAAGGGAAACAAAATTCACCCACATACAAGTGTGTTCTTTACTTTCTCTTAAAATTTCAAGTTTCACATATCTTTGATGTTATATTTATTTTCACATATATAAACTTAATTCTACATGCTTCATTATAGGTTTTCATAAAGAAAACTACACATTAAGATCCTTGTCCCAATGATAAAGTGTGTTTACACACTTAGGTAAATCTCTTTGTTCTTTTACTTGAGTATTTTTTATTTAAGTACTCTAATAAATGGAGACATTTTAAGACAATAAAATATAGTAATATATATTTATCAATGTCTTTATAAAGCTAATTTTGTATTACATGAATTTTTCATACATAATGGCACTTCCAGACCCTTGTCTCCTATTTTATTACCTTCCACTAGCCAAAACTTCCTAATTTTATGTCAATCACCTATATAAATTCCAAAATATGTGTTTAAACTAATTAAAACCATTATTATACTATCTCTTGTTCATCATATCATATTTATCACCTTTTAGATGAGTCTATAAGAAATCATATCCCTACATAATTCCATAGGCATCCAACTCTCATGGGCCTATCCACATACCAAGAAATAGTCATTTTACATTTAAAATTATCCTTATGGGTATTTTAAATGTTAGTGGCATGATAAGTTACCAGATGAGTTTTTAATCTATACAAAATATGTCTAGGCCTATTTACATATCTATAACTCATCAAAGAATAGATCCATTCTCATATGCACATTCAAAGGGACTTCCCTAACATTAACAAATTAGAAATTTATCATAAGGAGAAAGACCTATCTAGGTATAAAACACCTAGAATAAGTTAAGTTTTCAATTCTCAAGTGTCAAAATATTAATTATTTATTGCATTTATAAAAGGAGAAACATTGCACACATCCACTTAACTAGGATAACTACATGTGGTTTTATTTCCCTCCTTAGGGTATTGGATACATAGGTATCACTCATCCCAGCATTTGGGGAGTGGTTAATGTCAAATCTAACCACCTCTCTTCCCCATTTTTAGATGTTAACCTAGTGTAAAAATTTTAACTAGAGTTTCAAGGTAAAGGATATAGGTTTATAGATTTACACACACAACAAACATCTAATATCGCATAAGAAGATAGTCTTCAAGAAGGCCCATCAGCTTGTGCTAAAATAGCGAGAAATAAATTAATACGATGAATCTATAAGAAGTAAATGTTTGTTTTAGAAAATGTTATCTATAAGTAGACATACTCATTTGAAAAATATAGATACATAGGCTCTTGATCTGTGTGGCTCTAGATCCATTTCTAGTCCTTTGAATAACATGTATGCAATATCAAACATGCACATATATAAAATAAACATCTTAATCCTTTTAGTAACTTCCATTCATATTAAGTTTTGATTGTTCAATCATACTCTATTTTATCATTCATATTTGTAGCTTTAAAATTTTCGTATCTTTTTAGATCATATTAAATTAAAATCAATGTAAAATAAGGGCATAACTATCAAAATTGAGTGTAGTTAGCATAGGTACCAAATGTATTCTTTATCCTTTTAATTTGGGCATTTTTATATACCTAAATTTCATTTTAGATACTTTATAAATATAAAATTTTCCACACTTATACATAATTGGACATAAAAAACACATTTGACTCATGCAAATTTTGTTCTATCCATCAACCCACCTTTAGTCTTGGCCAACTCTATTCATTAGATAAATATATTTAGGATAAACCTAATATATACAAGAACCTTACATAATCTTAAATAAACCTTCTACATATCTCATATCTCTAATTTTCACTTTCATTACAATGCTATAAATATATAGATAGTTTTGGTTTACCATAGGTGTATATGTCTACCTACAATTGTGAAGAACACCCAATGGGGAAGTATCTATTAGGTTGGCCTAGAAATGTTTCTTGGCTTAGTGATATTAATAAATTTTAAAAATAAAATAAAAAAAATAGTAGGTATAAATAAAAATCAATCATAAGGTTATATTGACTATGGTATAATTGGATAAATTGGTGATTACTTGATTATAACTTGAAAAAATCAACTAGCACTCTCTTGAGACATTATCATAAATGCATATAAATATAAAAATGCATCAAAGTAAAATATATAGACCCAAGTATAAATACACATGAAATTCAAACTTCCATTGTGCCAAGTTTCAAAGTTCAAATATTTCATTGCATTCTATATTTATCATGATGTTGCACACACATGCATAAGTGTGATAACCTCATATGGTTTTATCCCTCTTTAGATTATTATAATTTAGGCAAAAGTTAGTCACTCAACATGGAATTGTTTTAAATATTTAACCGAAAGAGCTAACCCATTTTTCAAAGTCATCTTATGGTTAAAAGTGCAATTATATTTACAAAGAAAGGAGAAATAAAATAGATATTAGATAAAATGATCAAAGATGAGCACACCCATAGGAGACATATATCAATGAAATCACATGAGTTTAATAAGTTAAAATCCTACATAGTATACAAAGACACTTCTAGTAGGACAAAGGTAATAATGATCACTACAACCATCATAATTTCATTTGTAACATAAAACTAGGGTTTGAGAAACTTTTTTTGATCTAAGTAGTGACAGTTCATACACATATCATTCTCAACATTAATGACAATTGTTATGAGAAATATAATTAAAAAATAAGCTAAGTACATTTCCTCTCTTTTATTTTTTCAACTTAGAATCTTCTAAGTGCAATATCATTTTATCCAATTATAAATATATATTTATAGTCAAATAACCCCAAAACAAATTCAAGAATTTTTAATAGAGTACATAAAAAAACCACATGTATAACCCACTACACCACTCTACCATGCATGATGTATAAAATTCATCTTACACAAGATGAGTTGACAACACATAAATAGATTTAGTCAAAGAGATACTTATGTTAGGATGACCATCACTAGAGGATTCCATAGAGAAAAGTTTTGCCCAAAGTGTGAAACACTATTTGAGGGGTACTAATGTGTAAGCCCACACTAATAACCTTAAAACCATAAAAGGTAATCATTTTTCCTCCTGAACCACCATAGGGATCCTCAGCCCAATACAAACATATGATAATCCTATATGATTATGATTTGAAAACTCACTAGGAAAGAAGATTCACTTAGACCCATGGGTACCCTTAATAATGATGATGACACATGGTATGATTCAAAATAATAGTGGTTATCTCACTATATAGAATTAAATAAATAGTATTGGTAATAAGGAGGTAAAACAACAAGTAAAATGGATCCAAAAGAGGGAACCCAAGGTAACAACAAGCCAAGCTTACAACACTATAGGGTCTAAGAATAGTTACATCAATCTGTCACCAAGGTGACTCATCATAACTCATGAATATATAAGCATATGTTTTCATAATTGAGGATAATTTAGGTTTCCACACATAAAAACATGATGCCACAATTCATGAACTTAGGGGTTACTATTGGCTAATTTTGTCCTACATGCATAGTTCAAAATAAAAAATTAAGCAGAATCCTAATTGAAGAGTGTCCTAATGTCACAAGGAGAATATATACTTTAAAATGACATCACATAGCATTTTCAACCTTTTAAAACACATTAAATAGGATTAAAGTGAAAAATTGGTGATCTTAAGAGTCTAGACCATCATTAGGATGTCATGCATAAATGAATAGAGTCAGTTGGTTTCACATTTGCTATATGTTCTTAAGAGACCTCTCAAATCTAAATAATTTCATAGACATGATGCATTTCATGCCAATAAGACCACTTAAAAATTTCATGTCTTGATTAGTTCTCTATCTTAAGATAAAAGCCTTCAAAGTTGATCTAGTAGAGTAAGATGTTCTTGCAAGCATCAAATTTAAGCCACAACAAATAATTGTTGGGGTTAAAAATGGAGATAAGTGCATGGGAATCAATGATGTCTATGTGGATGTTAAATTTAAGACATTGAAAATAACCATTGGGGTCCAAATATTGATGGACATGTGGATGCCAATGATAGTCATACAAACATCAAATGATTGGCATGTGGACATCAAAATTAAGCCCCATGGAATAGCCATTGATTTTTAAATGAATTCAAATCAATGATCGGTGTTAAATCATACCAAATATCTGATAGTGAGTAGTGACTAACAAGAATAATGGGTCCAAGAAGATCTAACAATGTGAGTTAAATTCAAAGAGTTAGAGGACATAGATCAAAGACTTGCATTCATTTATACATCTAGATCTAATGGTGTGAGTTAAAGTCAAAGATTCAATGTATCTTGGGGATAAATAAGAAGAAGATATTTTTGCATAAATTGATAGGTCTGAGTTGGCAATTGATAACCAATAAACAAAGGGTGAATCTAAAAGTTTCTAGTGGAGGTCAATGAACTAGATTTTTACCTAGGCAAATGAAGATTTCAAATAGCCATGTCACCATTAGAGTTTGTTCAATAGTATATGAAGTCATATATGCAAGATGGTCCAAGATAAAGCTCTATCACCATTAAAGTTTAGATAGGACCCATGGTCAATAATTTAGACCCTATTTACCCTATTGTAAGATTAATCCATTAATGTGTTCATTGTTCTTCCAAATTAAAGATCCTCATGTGCAGTAACTTCTCAATTCTCACATAGCTTAGAGGAAAAATAGGTCTTTTGGGGCCTAGTATAGAGATCAAATAAGATTAAATGTTTATCAAACTTTCATAGATATTGTGACTATGTGAAAATTGATAAATTGGGTTAGTTTGTGATCTATAGTGGACCTATGTTCAATTTGGACTAAATAAAGATATAAATGTGATTTTGGGTAAGTGTATCATCTTTTGATATGGTCACATTTTTTATAAATAGGTACCTATGGCCATCCAAATTAGATATGGCATGAAGCTATTAGTTTTGAGATATGAGAAGTTTATCCTCATCAGTAAATAAAGTATAATGTGGTCTAGAGTTCAAAAGAGGAGACCTAATAGATAGATAAGGACAATGGCAATTTAATTCTATTACAAATCTTTTAAATATCGATTCCTTGTTGATAATATCATGACTCAGTAGCCTCAAATTAGTTATAATCCATCATAGCTTCCCCTCTCTTCTTCCCCTTTTATATATATGTTCCATCTTATTCCACATTTTATCTCTTGCTGGACGTTTCTAAGATAATAAATCTCTAATATTTTTTTATATAAATAGACTCTTATGCTTTGGCTTGCTCATGATACACCAAATTTTTTACTATAATACATTTTGATGTAATAAATACTGAATTCCATTATTTTACAAACTGAATTGAAATGTGTTCTATGAATTTATGTAATGTGGTTAAGTGAATATATTATTTCCTTGCCTATTTCTAAGTTCCTTCACCTTCATTAAATGTGTTTTAGTCCTCACAGGTCATTTTAAGTGTAATATATAGTTTATTAATTAGTTTAGAAGTGGATATTTGCCCTCTCATACTAGTTTTCTAGATGGTCAATGCCTTGTTATGAAATACTTATGTGGGATTGATCTTATTTGGTCTTGAATGTGCCTTATATTTTTACTTGTGCAAAGTATAAGTGCTCCAATTATTGGTGCATCATCTCATTTTATATGGTCTCATATATTGTTGTTACTCTCTCTCCCCTTTTTCAAGAAATTATTAGTATAGGTTTAGTTTAGGTAATAGATCTAGGAGGAATTCGGCCTTCTCTAAAAGTTAGACCCAAGTATAGGTAACCCACATCCTAGGTTCATTTCCATGTTGGCATAGATTTATGTAATAAGGATTGAACAATTTCCTTACTCATTTAAGGTGCAAACTATATCACCAATAGTTTTAGTATGCTCGATAGAATTGAGTTTTCCTTAGCATAGTTAATGTTTGAATATTGAGAAGAAGAAATTGTAGTAGGAGGAGACATTTACCATCATCAAAATATGAAGATTATTCAAGTTGTAGTAGAATCATCTAGTTAGTACTTTCATGCCAAAGATTACTGTTATCACTCTGGACTTCACCTTATTTGAATCTATGTAAAAAACACCCTCACTTTAGCTGATACAATTAGAACTTCTTAGAGTGTGGGTAAATTTGTACTAAGAACAACCTCCAGAGAGGGTTGGTTCCCTTAGGATTTATCTATTCAAATTGATCACTATTTTTTTTGGATGAAAAGGGGAAGGACAAACTAAAGGGAAATTCTATTTAAAAGGGTAATGCACTTGAATTCTTTATAACCTCTAGAAGCTGTTAAAACTAATGCATGCATATAAACCAATAAAATTCATATATTCCCCTTAATCATAAATATTTTAGATGAAGGATTGAAAGGATTTTGGATTACAAGATTCCTTTTGACCTCTTCAAATGACTTGTAGAAGGTGAGATAGAAAGCAATAGGTGAGGAAGGGACCTACCAAAAGGAGAAATAATCCCACTTATATGATGTTACATAATTAATTACACTCTATTATCTATGAAAAATCATGCAAAATAAAAATCTCCTTTATTGATGTATGGTCCAGATACAATTTCTGCTTCAGCTCTAGGAATAATTCCAAAATGGCTTGAAATCCAATATATATGTCTAAATCTAACTGAAGACAATGTGGTGTTGAAAATGGAGAATTATTATTCTTGGTTGAATAACTCAAGACTAACTCCTTTTACAAATTTTAAAACAATTCTTCAATAATCTTCCCAGTATCCAAAACATGCAATAATCTTCATTTTGGCATAGAAAAGAGGTGATGGGCCCATGTTTCACAAATCAATCCTCATTCATGATGATAAGACAATCCTTATATGCTTTAATTCCACATGAGGCTAAGTTGGAAGTGTTTGAAAGGGTTGGGTGATAAGTTAACCAAGAATAGAGGCATGACTTGTCAATTAGTCAACCAAAGTGCAAGACTAGTCAACTTCAAATAGCCTTCACCTACATGAAAATAGACAATGAAGAGTGATAATTGCATTAATATATTCATGAAACATCAGATATGAAGCATGGAAATCCAATTTGAACTTATTGATGACCAATTTCAATGCCAAACTCAAACTTAATAAGTTGATCAACTAAGCCATTTAGACCAAATAGGCCTAAAGGCTAATTTGTGATTTTGATTACCATTAAAACTGCAATAAGAAGCCATTAAAATTTAAAACCAATAATTAGACCTGGAACAACTTTATTCATCATTAAATATGTGATTTTGATTAGAAAACCTTTGTCATTCAGTCAATACGGTTGACTAGGCCTATTTTGCTACATTTTTTAGTAGATTAGCCATTTTAATTGAGTTGGTATGATACTTATAGGATTATTTATAACCAAATTAATTTTTTATGATGAATAAAAATTCTTAGACTTCGATCTCTATTGATTAGATTCCATTGAACTTCCTTGTACATAATTTTACATGCTTATTTCCACAAAAAATATGATTTCTTCCCTCATTTGTACATCTCCATGCTTAAAAATTGCATTTAAATAATCCTCTCTGATTTTAATCAATGTTTTAAAATGTTGTATGTTGATACATGATGATTTTATGGCAAGAAATCCATTTTTCTAAAAACTGGCTTTTTAGGGGTTTATGAGGGTTTTAAAGCTAAATCTTCAAACTGATGATTCATGAAGTACAAACCTAAAAATATCAAACCATTTTCATTGATACATATCACATTGACCCATAAAGATCCCTGAAAATATTGGCTTCCCATGCAAAACATATGAAAATTTACCATGTAAATGAAATTTGCCTATGGGTATTTGACTACATTTTGGGCTACCTATGCTCTTAGAGATTATTCATAAATCACATCCCCTCAACTTATATCAATTATTTATTAATTATAAGTACATATTATTTCTCAAAACATACTAATATAATTTATCCAAACTCCACATATGGTGAATAATATGAGCATTTGAATAAGAGGCTAGGAAAGGTGTCTAGAACTGCCAAAAGTGAAAAACTTCACCAAGATGAAAATAAATCTTACCTTGCTTCAATAATATCAAAAAAATTATTATGGTATGTTTAACATGCTATCAAAACACTCTAAAATTCCTTTTTTCTTCAAAATTCCAAAAATACATTTTTGGCCTATGTGCCTCTTTGCTTGCAAAAGCCTATATGAGCATGGTTTGCATAAAATTTGGAGTTTTTACACCCTTTATAGGTCTTATTATTAGTTTATAACATCATCCCATTATTTTAATTATGATAATTTGGCTTAGAAGCTTTTTTAGCACTCTAGAATGATGCTTGCTCCAATGGTGACCTCAAATGGATAGGTTGAGGTCTAATACAAACAAAAGAGTGTATCCAATATTCCAATTGACATAAAACTCTATTATATTATTATTTAAGTCATTTTTACCTTGTTTAAAAAATTTGAGGTCAAAATATCACCTATAACTCCCATAATCTTTAATTTTCCTTCAAATTTGACCCTTATGCATGGACTGTCTGTATTTTTGATTGAGTTTTCATGTATTAAAGGTGATTTCAATATGTATTAAGGTTTTAAAATTAAAAATAGTCTTTATTTATCATAATATTCTTTTCATGAATCTTTTAAATAACCTACACCCCTCTTTCAAGTATGTCTTGACCATCAAACAAGGGAATCTAGACCTCTCTTGGCAAATTCCATATAATGTCATGTAAGTGAAATCCTCATTGAATTTTATGATTTGAATTTACTTATTTAATAATTCATATTTTATTTAAACTATATACTAACTTCAATTACCCCTTGAAACATACTTGAACATAAGGCCCATCATGGACCATTAGGTTTGCAACCTACTTGTATAGGATTGTAGGTCTATATTGGAGATGTGGACTATATAAATAGTTATTAGAGGAAATTTTAATGGTTTTAAAAAAAATTAATCTCATGAAATTTATCTTTGAAAACAAACCCTTCCATCGAATTCCATGTTCCCAACCTTTTCCTTGGCCCTAGTCATGTATGTGCTCATAAGGTTGTAGGCACGCTTCTTTGTAGGTACCTGACTATGGATGTAGTTTGAAATATTCACTATTTTGCTCCTTTGACAATTTTTGTTTCTATTTTAAATCAATTTATTCCTCTTTATATCATTCATTCCTTATATTACAAAACTCTCCTCTTGATCCTAGACCTTATATTAGATACTTGACTGTGGGTCTCTTCTATATGTTTGTACGAATAGTAGCTATATATGGTCACAAGGAAGGATACCTTTGTAAACATAACCATTTAAGGTAATATTTATTTTACCTATAATTTCACATTGGTGTCATCCTCTTGAAGTGTTCTTTATGTCCTTAGGTCTCCAACCTTAAAAATACCTAGTTGGTTGTAGGCAAGCAATCTTGAACTGATTGTAGGGTTCATTTGGTGGCTTTAGGTTGAATTTATATCTCTTAAGCCCCTGAAGGTGATATATTTTTCTTGTAAAATATGTTCTCTTCATGATAATTTCAAACTTAAGGTTCAATGTTTATTTTCTAAAAATCCTCCTTGGATAACATGTAATGTCTTAAGACTACCAAGAGTCACGTCTGACACTTAGTAAGATCCTATAGGTGATGATACTAAGCTTATAGAGTTGTGTATATTAATAAACTTTTGTTTTTCTCTTGAGATTGATTATTTCAATTCCATGATGATCAAGATACTTTCTTTGGCATATATCTTCCTCAAACATTGAAGTAAAATAATTACTAATAGGTTGTTGTAGGTGTAAATGATCAAAAGAGGCCTGCAGGGTTTTATTGAACTGTAGATTGCATTTTAAACCTATCAACCCCATATTTACTTTTCATCCAATCCCTCTAAGGATAATACTCACTTCACTTAGTCATAGTCAACTAAGCCTTAGCCAACATAGTCTTTAAGCACTTATATCAAGACTTAACTATAGGTTTTGGCCTGAGAATAGGCTTGTAAGAGCCTTTTCTTGATTTTAGGCTCATTTGAAGCTTGAAAAGCCTTATTTATACATGATTATCTGTATAAGTTCCTTTCAAAAATCAAGTATGTTTTAGAAATCCAAATCCACCTCTTTATAACCTCTAAGAGTTTAACCTATTATATAAAAAAATGCTCCATACAAGGCATAGGCCTGTAGGGTTAGGTTATGGTGACTGTAGGTCACTTATAACTATTTTTATTTTACCTTCATGAGTTAAAAATATAAAAATATATTTCTATTCTCTAAATCTCCATTGAATTAAAAACCTATGACCATCCTCATGAAACACAAACTCATAAACCATCATCTTGTTCCAATTAGAGTTCCACATACATGAATTGACTACATACTATGGTGATTTGTCCTTGTATAGATAGTGACAAAGTGAAATATGACACCAAAAAAAGATACCAAGAGGTTTTAGGAGGGTCTCTATTTTCATATACTATATTTATATCCACAATATCATCTTCTTAACCATAAACCATAAGATTTTTAAAACATTGTTGAACCCTAGCTAACTAAGGGTTGAATTTATATGTGGCTATAGATATCAATACTTGAAACAATGATATGCCTTTTTCTTGTTTATGAATAAATTTCCCTCCATCAATGCATACTTCTTCTTACCAATCAAAATTGACCTCCTAGATAGGTTCAAGATCATTCATATTGCCATTAGGCCTTCTACCAGGCATAGGTCTGTAGGTCACTTTCACAATAGTTGTAGGTGGTCATTTGCATCTTTTGAGTCTCATTAGCCTCATAATATATCTTATGCCTGGTACTTCTCTTTCTTTGACCCACTAGGTTTCCAATTCCAAGCCTTATAGTGACCAACCAGTCCTTTGCCTTCAAAAGGTCCACTTTACCTAATTGTGACCCTCGTTGGGTGCAACTCAGACCTATAGGTGTTATTTATGAATGGTAGGTGTATATTTTATAATCATATCATTTTATATGTTCATGAATGTAACTTTAATAATATTATAAATTCAAACCATCCATGAATGTCTATATGTCATTTATTTCACTATGATATTGACCTCTTAAGCAAGATCCATAAGCCTTCCTTAAATAAACTCATGTGGTAAATTTCCATGGTATGAACAATGACAATGTAGAGACCTTCATGAAGGACAAAACCTGATTATATCCTTATTATTATCCTCCACTAAGCTTGATGAAGACAATTTTATAGAGACCAAAGGAGAAATTATCAAGGACACTCTTTGCCAAATCATCCTACTTGTAAAATACAATTGTATTCCCCTTTGGATGTAGGTGATCTCCATGAATGTGATTGATTTTCAAGGTCTAATATTGCTTTATTTCTTAGTGATGACTTTCTCTTGTGTCTTACTTATGATCATAAGTTCTTTTTGTCACTAAATCCTGATGGAAACCCACCCTACCATGACAAGCACTTAGCATCCTTGTGACCACACTTTGACTATATAACCTTACTGAAAGTTCTCCTTCTCACTATACTTTGATGCTTTGATTACCTATATGCCTTTATCTATGCTCTTGATAGCCCCAAACATCTCTTGGCTATGACTCTTCATAACTTATGACTTTTTAATCATAATAAAACTTCAAGAAGATTCTCTCATTTTTAATGCTTGTTATAACATATATGACATCACCCTATTTGTGTAGCCCTATTGTATGGTATTATTGATTGTATCTTGATGTTTGGCTATGTTCATATCTCCTTGATCATGATTAATGGTGATGACTTTGTCAACATTTGTTCTCCTATGTGAGATGAAACTAGGCGATGGAGATGTGTGGAATGGTGATATGACCATGAATGGAGAAGTGATGGGATGAATAAGAAGCTTGAAAATAATGGAAAATGGTTGAATATGGTAGTGAGATGAGGTGGATAGGATTGTGGTGGAAAATATCATGGTAGAGCATGACAAAGGCTAGGATGATGGGACATATGAAAACTTGGACTCTCCATTCTCTCACCATGTGAAATTAGAGACCATTGAAAGAGGGAAAGAGAACCTAATTCAAACCTAGAATTTTGTAAAAACCTCAAAATTTTCAAATAAACCTTGAAATATGTTAATCTAGCCTCTGTTAACACACATAGAAGCATGTAGATTGGATTTATTTCCATGAAAAAATAAGAACCTCTAAGCATTATGATTGGAAATCATGAAAATGTGATGGAAACCTTGTAAACATAAACTTATTGAAAACTTGAAGCTGTAATCTCCTTCCATGACTGTACAATTCAAACTTGCAAGCTTGTCAATACTATAGATTGATTGGCCAAGTTTGTGACATTTTTTTGAAGAATACCATGTAAATGTATAACAAGTATTTAATATTTTGGAAAAACTTAATTTTCCCTAAAATTCTACCTAGGTGAGGAGAAATGGAAGAAAACTAGTTGCTTTTCTAGTTTTAATTTTTAATAATTTGACCTATCTTTAACTAGATGGCTCATAAGCCTAGATAATCCAATATGGAAACCACTTAAACCATCAAGAAGCCCTATGAGTCTAGTTTCTTCACCCCAAATTTGAGATTTATACCCTTCTTTAGAAGATCATACCATCAAAAAACCTATGGGTAGGTCTCTCTATACCAATAAGCAAAGTACCAAAAGAAGACTAGTTTAAGGTCTATATGGATATGAAATGCCATGAGACTACTGATTAATCTTGGTAATGACCTGTAAATGATATCCTCTACCTTGGTTATATGGAATTTGTATTAATTCCATACCATTACTTGAAAATGAAGGGAAAAAGATTCTTTTGTTCCCTTTTAAAAGCTAAATTTTCACTTAAACCACTTGAAATAGAAGTATTTAGAAGGATTACATGCTAGTCATGCAAAATTAGACAATTTAAACCCTTTTCATGTTTTAAAACTGCTAAATTGGCACATGGGAGGGGTTTAGGGGCCTTTTTAGGCTATAAAACATATCAAAACACTTTGTTATGACTTAAAACTTAGGATATTTTCATGTTTTTGAACATATTTAAAGCTCTTTTGAGATAATTAAATGACTTTTGACACCATATTTTTATGTTTTCACTCTATTTTTGACATTTTGACCAAAATTTGCATTTTTAGACCATAATTGATTGGTTTGTCTAACTGCAAAGGAGTAATGACTATATTTTTCAAAGTCTCAAATGATAGGGGTATTAATTTGACCTTAATCAGCCAAATTATTAACATTTTTTGTAAATTTTAGGGGTTAACCATCCTACTGGTCAAAGTAACTCAAAAAACTTTGCTAAGGATAGACCAAGACAAAAACTAAAATTGGGAAAAATTTTAGACCAAGACATAATAATAAAAAGTAGCACAAAAAAATGAGCATGTGCACATGTTCATTTAGAGGAAAGGACAAAAATAGTTGTAAAAGAAAAATAACTACTGAAAGCATGTGCAAAAAAGCACTTAGAGGAATGAAACTATGACTATGTACAAAAGTGTGACTCTCCTAATAGTATTATTTAAGAAACATCCCATTCAAAGGAATGGAAAACTCTTCTCAAAACAATTTGGATAACTAAAAATCATTGTTCTTCTTACAATCAATAATAAAATAAGGTCCACTCAAATGGATATCAAATTTGGAGTGCTTACCTAGCTTTACATGCTCTGCATCCCATTTATGTACTGTCTCCTTGCTGAAATGTTTCTGATGAAGCTCTCTTAATAAATTTATTATTGAATTTATAATAATTTTAACACATGGTGTGTATAATATCATCTATTATCTCCTCCAATTCTCTTAGTTCATTCATTCTAACTTCCATCGCATCACTTTCTGAAAGTTGGAGCTCATGTGCAAGCCCCAAAGCTAGAAGCTCTAATGAGATAGGTTTCCTTGCTTCTCTTCCATAAACTAGGAGATAAGTTGAATGACTAATGGACTTCTTATGGGTGATACTATACACCCATAAAGTAGTCTTTAACTTTGTATTCCAAGATCTTTGATTATCTTCCATTGTTCTTTTGATGATTCGAATCAGGTTCTTGTTAGTGGGCTTAGCTAGTCCATTACCCTATGGATAGTAATTTGATGAAGATGTTAAATAAATACCATGTTAAATATCACATTAACATATCTTTGTAGTACTGAATGCCAAAGCATCATCTAATATTATAGTAAAAGTTACTCCAAAATGAGTTAATAGACTCTCATAGAATACAAGCTCAGAGTTCTCATTTACCTCTTTCAAAGGCACTGCTTCCACCCACCTAGAGAAATAGTCTATAGATATCAAAATCCACTTATGAACAACACTATATGGAGGATGAATCATGCCAATGAATTATAAACCCCATTATATGAAAGGATGATCAACCTAAATTACCTTTAGTGACATAGCAACTAGTCTCTATTTTCCTAAAAACATTACACACTTTATACATTTACTAACCTATGTATGTGCATATCTAAATAAATTGGGCCAAAACAAACTATATATAATTATTTTTTTAGTTGTGGTCTTGGCTGTAAAATGACCTCCAAAAGGACTATCATGAAATTGCTCAAAAAACCTGTCAAATTGACTAGTTTCAACACACCTTAGAAGCATACCTCCAATGTATTTTTTGAAAAGCACTCCATCAATAAAAATTTATGGTAATAATTGTAGATTTAAGTGTATTATTTTTTATGCATTCAAACCCCTTGGATTCTCTCTAGTTTTAATAAATCTAGCAATGTCATGTGTCTAGTTTGTAGGAGGTGTATTTTTAGCTTCATGCTGAGTGTCATAAATTGTCAAAATTGTTCCTTTTTCTTCTTTTACATATTCTACAAGCTATTCAAATAATATTTTACCTTGAATCATATTTTTAAACTTGACTTCAATGTCATACTCCATACATTTAGTGACCCATCCATCTTTTTTTTTGCTTAGATCTCTGTTGAGAATGAAGTCCTTCACATTTGGATGAGCTACCATTAGTATAATCTTATTATTTGAAACAAAATGTTTGAATTTTTTAGACCTACTATAATATCAAGACCATATTTTCATAAAAAATGATACCTCTCTTCATAATTCTCTAAATCTTGACTAAAAAAAGTAAGAGGATGGTCCAAACCTTCATCATTCTATTGTATAAGCATGGCTAGAATAATACTGGAAGTAGAGAAACCATACAAGAAAAAATCCTTACTTGAATCTAGATTTATAAAATTAGGAGCTTGGCTGATTTCTTCTTTGATAGCTTCAAAACTCCTTTTACCTTCTTTATTCCAAGTTAACTCTTGATGTTTCTTTAGCATCTGAGTAAGTGGCCTTACTAGTTCTCCAAAACTAGGGATAAATCTGTTGATAAATTTTATCTTACCCAAGAAGATTTGTAATCCTTTTTTGTGTTTAGGAAATGATAGGTCAATGATTTCCTCTATTCTTTCAAGATCAATGGAAAGACTAGATTTGGACACCACATGCCCAAGAATTCTCCCCTTATGCACTAAAAAAAATGCATTTCTTTGGATTCAATGAAACTCTAATTTGTCTACATCTATCAAAAATAATCTTAAAATGTGTTAGATGATCATTTGGATTCTTTGAAAATACTATAATGTCATCAAGATATACTAAAAACATTTCACTTAATAAACCATGAAAACTAGCATCCATTGACCTTTAGAAGCTAGCTCCAATATTAGAGAGTCTAAAAGGCATTTTCTTATAAGAAAAAATACCCCATTTGGTGGTGAAATATATTTTATGTTGGTCTTGCTCTTTCACCAATATTTGGTTATATCCTAAGTACCCATCCAATAAAGAGAACCTCTGTGAACCTACTACTCTTTACAATATTTGATCCATGGAAGGAAGTGGATAGTGATCTTTTAGTGATACTCTTTTAAAATCCTTGAAATCTACACAAATTCTTATCTCTCCATTTTTATTTCTTACTAGTACAAGATTTTCTATCCATGTTGAATGCTTTATATGAAAAATAATACCTGACTCAATCAACTTTGTAAACTCTTTCCTCAAGAGAATTTCAACCTTGGGGTTAACAGGTCTTTGCGTTTGTCTTATTAGTTTTGTATCTTGTTCCAGTTTAATAGTATTATGTGCTAATCTGGGATCAAAAACAATCAAATCATGGTATTCCCAAGAAAATACATCCATTAACTCCTTACATAATGAAATCACAACTATTCTCTCAAAATCAATATTAACTTTACCTAGCTTGAGTTGCTTACCTTCAGCTATGCTAATTGGCTCATAGTGCTCTTTCTTGGAATAAATGATCACCCTGTCTTTCCTTAGTTGATCATGTTCATTTAAAATTCTTTCTAAATTTAACAAACCTTTTTCCATCTTTTTTTATTTCAATTTCACAATCTGATTTTCATATTTATCCTACAATTTATCATGATTTCTTTGGCAAAACTCTACCTCATTCTATAAAACATATGTTATATGCTTATCAAAATCAAAAGATTTCCAACTTACATCATTATTTAGGGCTGAATTCTTGTATACAACCTTTATTTGGGTCTTATTTTTATTGTCCTTAATCTGATCTGAAATATCATACTATGATCATATGGTAGCAAGTCTATCAACATGTTGATTTGTTCCTCTAGGAATGGAGTGAATATCAAATGCAAGGAAATCTTCCATGATATCCCAAAATATTTTTTTTTAGGCCTTAAAAATAGGATTATTTTATGAACTTAAACCTATGACTTTATAGACTACCAATTCACTATCACCTTTCACCAACAAGTGCTTAATATCCCTCTTCCTGGCCCACTAGAGACCATAAATAAGAGCTACATACTTGATTGTATTGAAAGTAAAACTAAACTAAAATATAAAAAAAGAATAATAACTTTTATTTTTTCATGAAACTAACATTACACTAGCCCCACTTTCATTCTTTGTTCTAGATCCATCAAATAATAGATTGCAAACTCCTTGATCCTACACTAAGCTAGTGAGATTATGTAATAAAGCACCTTCTTCATTCATATAGTAGACCCAAAAAGTAGAAAATTTAATAATTTTATAGGGGTAATGTCCATGATTATCTGAATCCCACTCATCTAGGAGAAGATCTGATATACCCTTAAGAGGCTTAGAAGGCTCTTTCTCAATGATGTTATCATCTTCTTCTGAAATACTGCAATTCACATTTGACATATTTGGCATATATGGCTCAAGATGAAATATATAAATATGCCTAGATATTATGGTTAATTTTGATCCATACTTGGTTCTAAAAACTATGTATGACCAATATAAGGAAAGTTAACCTCCTATTTTGGTAGTGAAATCTCTAGATAAGCATAGTGAAAAATATGGAGGTAGATCAACAACAAGAAAATCTTGTAAAATAGTGAACTTTAAACAAGTAGAAAATATGATTTTTAGATCTTTTAACATGCCTATAGTATTTTTAAGATACCCATATAATTGTAATATACCTTTCTCATGGGGTTAATTTTTAATCCTAACGTATCAATTATTGATTTTGGCATGACAGAGGTACTAGCCCCACTGTCAATCATATAGTTATGAACAAGACAATCTCTAATGATAATAGAAAGGTAAAATGGAGTAGGTTTAGTCACCTTAAGATGTTGAGACTCAATAGCTAGATTAAAATTAATTATAAAAAAACTTACTCTTTCCTTTTCAAGTGGTCTATTGAGGATATTAAGCTTTGAAATCTCCTCTTATAAGTCCTCATTTTGTCTTGGGATTAGCAAAGTATCCCACATTGAAATTGATACTAATTTTTTCTTCATAAGATCTATGATACTGAGTGGGGAAATGGTTTCCTAATTTCAATTTAGGAGTAGAAGTAGCTCCCAAATGTTGTGTAAATTAAGGTATGTAAGGCCCTTTCATGTTCTTATCTTTTGGATCTTGAGCTTGTTGATTTGAAATTTTTTGAGGAATCTCATGTGTAGTCATCTTTTGATGTGTCTGGAAAGAAGAAGGGGCTGCCCTATCAGGTTCTAAACCTTCACCAATTGCTCCTTTCTTGGATCTAGTATGGGCTTCAATTGAATTATCAATATTACGTAAATCTTGTCTTTGATTTGCAACCAAGTGATCAAAATAATTACCACCTTCCTGGAAGTTCACAAATGTAGTCTTAGTAGGTGCCTTACCACTACCTTCTCCTTGTTGATTTGGCACTTATAATTGAGTGAATGAAGGAATGTCCCCATAGGGTAGAGAGGCTTACTTATTCTAATAAAGTGGTTATTTTTCAAATTAAGGAAGAACTAAACTTTGTTGCATAAAGTATTGATGATAAATCTCACCAATTCGAGCCATTACCATGTTGTTTTCTTGATCCCATTGATTTTTTTATTTTCCTTCTTGAGCATAATTACTTTGATTTGGCATAATATCTCTTGAATTTCTTAGAGAATTAGAATTCTAGTTCCTTGATTGAGAATTCTAGAATTATCCTTGTTGATTTGATTGATAGGATGGCTTATTGGATTAATAATTTTGATTAGTATTTTGATCTAGTCTATATGGTGGATCTTGTTGCCTTTCTATTACAACTAGCTTGTTGGTTTGAACTTAGAGAAGACTCTCCATCTTCCCTAATTTATCATTTTGATCACCTTCTATTTGATGAAACTTTGATGACTCTAGAATTGAAGTAATAGTTAGAGAAGGAGGATGGATCTCTACAAAAAGGGGAATTGGTGGCATTAGAGATAACTTGCTTGATTGTATAAGGCAATTTTTAGCCTTGATTGCTACTTCAAAAACTTTAGGTAAAGTGTTTCCTCCATCGATTGAATCATGATAGCCAAATTTGAATTGAGAGCCTTTAGATGATACAAAAAAGTATAGTTGGGTGTAGGATTAATCATTGCAGGAGTTTTATCCCAAGTTTTCTAGAATTTGTAGTTGAAATCCACTATTAATTCATGATTGAATCTATTAATTATTTTAAGTTACTCCACAAGTTAAAGATGATCACTTTTATCTTAAAAATGTTTGCATATAAGTTCTCCAAATGCATCCCAATTTTTTATTGATGCAGGAGATAAACCTCTATACCACTGAAGTGATTTCACTTTGAAAGAAATTTGCAACAACCTCATTGCTACATTTTCCTATGTCACATGATGCACTAAACAAAGATTAGAAATATCAGCAATATGTTCTATAGGAGTTGTTAGATTTTCTTTGTAAAATAAGGAAGAGACTTCAAAGCAAAAACTAGAATATCATCCAATGGATTCAGATTTAGAGGACTACCACTATTGATTGCAACAAAAGCTTATCTTCTATGAAAAACCATTTGAGGTATAGGTTTTAAAACAATATTTGGTTTAATAATATTAGATTGGATAGGAGGTTTTTGTGAAATAATAGGGTAAATAGAAGGTGTAGGATTTGTATTTGATCAAGAGGCTTTCTTCTTCTTTGCTAATTGGAAAGATAACTCAAAGAAATCTATTTATTTTCATTTTGTAGAAGATCATGTGGAAACTCTTGGTGGAATGAAAAGTATATAAATCTAAAAATGAAAATATAAGAATGAATAATATACATAGATAATAATTTTAAAGTGTGAATAAGTTGTCCCACTGGGCATGCGATAAATTGTTATCACTCTAGAGTGCACCCTATTTGAAGCTATGTAGAACACATCCTCACTCCAGATGATACAATTGGAAATTTTTAGAGTGTGGGTGACTCAGTACTGAAAAGAACATCTAGAGAGAGTTTTTTCCCTTAAGATTTATCTATTAAAATTGATCACTATTATTTTTAAATGAAAAGGGGAAGGAAAAACTGAAGGGAAATCCTATTTAAAGGGGTGATGCATTTGAAGTATTTATATCCTATAGAAACTATTGAAAATAATGCATGCATATAAAATAACAAAAGTGATCCAAAACTTAAAAGTTTTGATTCATATATATTTCAAGAACATGAAATTAACACAGTAACAATTATTTTTCTGAGAAGAGATGTTTTATTACTCAAGATTGCAATACAACCATATGCTTATCTTTGGGAAGAGATGTCTAATTTCCATTTTAGGTTAAATCTACATTTATATACATTTTTAAGGTAGTATTAGGATGTGGAAGGTCACCAATCTTGAGGGAGATTAAGTGGTTTGACTTCCATGATTTACAACAATACAAAATTTGAGGAATTACTATTTTTAGAAACTTACTATTTTCAAATTATACTAATAAAATTGAAATTTTGGGCACTTCAATTATGTTTTCAAGGGTTAAAAACCATTAATTAAAGCTTGTGCCATCTCATTGCATTCTCCTCATTCTTAGCTTTCCAACAGCTCAAACAGGGAGTTAATCAGAGCTATGGTGTAAAAGTTATGGCTTCCAAAAGTTCCATCATCAATTAGAATAGAACCATCACCCAAATTGTCACTTGGATTGTTACACAAAAAAAAAATTCTTATATTTCCCTTAAGCATAAATATTTTATATGAAGGATTGAAAGGATTTTGGATTACAAGATTCCTTTTTACCTCTTCAAATGACCTTGCAAAAGGTGAGATAGAAAGCAATACGTGGGGAAGGGATCTACCAAAAGGAGATATAATCCCAATTGTATGATACTACACAATAAATTACACTCTATTCTCTATTAAAAATTATATGAAAAATAAAAAACTCCTTTATTGATGTATGGTCTAGATATAATTTCTGCTTTAGCTCTGGGAATAAGTCCAAAATGGCTTGAAAATTCCAATATATATGTATAAATCTAACCTAATCCAATGTGTAATTGAAAAGGGAGAAGGATTATTCTTTATTTACTAACTCAAGACTAATTCCTTTTACAATTTTTAAAACAAGTCTTCAATAATCTTCCTAGTATCCAAAACATGCAAAAATCTTCATCTTGGCATAGAAAAGAGGTGGTGGGCCCATGTTTGACAAATCAATCCTCATGAATGATGTTAAACCAATACTTATATTATTTAACTCCAATTTAGGCTTATTTTTAAGTGTATGAAATTCTTGGGCGATAAGTTAACCAAGAATAGATGCATGACTTATCAACTAGTCAACCAAAGTGCAAGACTAGTCAACTCCAAATAGCCTTCACTTGCATGAAAATAGACCTTGAAGAGTGATAATTTCATGAATATATTAATTTAATATCATAAATGAATCATCATAATCCAATTTGAACTCTTTGATGACCAATTCCAATGCCAAACTCAAACTTGACAAGTTGATCAACTAAGCAATTTAGACCAAATAGGCCTAAAGGCTAATATGTGATTTTTTTCACCTTTAAACCTACAATAATAAGCCATGAAACTTAAAAATACCAATAATTATACCTATAACAACTTTATTCATCATCAAATATGTGATTTTGATGAGAAAACCTTCGTTATTCAATCAAAAGGGTTGACTAGGCCTATTTTGCTACATTGTCCAATAGATTGCCATATTAATTGAGATGGTAAGGAAAATTATGTGATTATTTATAACCAACTAAATATTTTATGATGAAGAAGAAGTATAAGGATTTGACCTCCATTCATTCTATTCCATTTAACTTCTTTGTACTTTGTTTTACATGCTTTTTAACATTAAAAACATGATTTATGCCCTCATCTATACAAATCCATGCATAAAATTGGTATTAATGGAATAATATTTTAGTTTAATTGATGTTTTAAAATTTTTTAGGTTTATCCATGATTATTTGAAGGCAATAAAATCCATTTTTCTCAAAACTACTTTTTTAGAGCTTTAGGAGGGTTTTAAAGTTAAATCTTCAAACTGATGATTCATCAAGTAAAAAAATCAAATCCCTAAACATTTAAATTGATAAATATCACATTGAACCCCCTGAAATGATTTAAAATATTGGGTTCCCATGCAAAATATATGAAAATTTACCATGTAAATGAAATTTTCCAATTGGGATTTGATTACATTCTAGGTTGCCTTAACTCTTAGTGATTGTTATTAAATCACAACCCCTCAAATTATCTCAATTTTTTATTAATTATAATAAAATATGGTTCATCAAAACATACTAAGATCATTAGTCAAAACTCCACAAGTGGTGAATAATATGAACATCTGAACAAGACGTTAGGAAAGGTGTCTAAAATAGCAAAAAGTGAAAAACTTCACCAAGATGAAAATAAATATTCCCTTGCTTAAAAAATATTTAAAACATAATTATTTATCCTTTAATATGCTATCAAAAAATACTCTAAAAGTCCTTTTTTCTTTAAAATTCCAAAAATGCCTTTTGGCCTATGTGCCTATTTATTTACAAAAGCCTTTATGAGAATGGTTTTTATAAAATTTGTAGTTTTTACACCTTTTATAGGTTTTATTATGATTTAATAACATCATCCCATTATTTTAAATATTTTACTTGAGCTTAGAAGTTTCTTTAGCACTCCAGAATGATACCTACTATAATGATGACCTCAAATGGACAGGCTGAGGTCTAAGACAAAATATCAAGTATCTCCACTCATCCAATGTCCATTAAAATTTTTAAAAATATTATATAAGTCATGACTACCTTTTTAAAAAAAAATTAGATTAAAATTCCACCTATAGCTCGTAGAACCTTCAACTTTCCCTCAAATTTGAGCCCTATGCATGGGTTGTCTACATTTTTCATCGAGTTTTCATGTTTTGAAGGTTATTTAAATATTTATAAAGGTTTTAAAGGTCAAAATCATGTTTATTTATCATAATATTATTTTCATGAAGCTTGAAATCAACCTAAACCCCTCTTTCAAGTATGTCTTGACCATCAAACAAGGCAATCTAGGCCTCTCTTTACAAATTCCATACAATGTCCTATAAGAACAAGCCTCATTGAAGTGAATGATTTTAATTTCCTTCTTGACTAATTCATTTGTTCTTAAAACTAGATATTGACTTCAATTACCCCTTAAAACATACTTTAACATAAGACCCATCATGGGCCTTTAGGCTTGAAACCTACTTGTATAGGAATGTAAGTCTATATTAGAGATGTAGAATATAGCACTAGATATTAGAGGACATTTTCATAGTTTTAAACATTGTTAATCTCATGAAATTTCTCTTTGAAAACAAACACTACCATTAAATTCCATGTTCTCAACCTTCTCCTTGGCCCTATTCATGTCTGTGCTCTTAATGTTGTAGGCATGCTTCTATGTAGGTACATGACTATGGATGAAATTTGAAAATTTCACTATTATTCTCCTTTGAAAATTTGTCTTTCTATTTGAAACCAATTTATTCCTCTTGATATCATTCATTCCTCAGAACACAAAAATCTCCTCTTGATCCTAGACCATATATTAGATACTTGATTGTGGGTCTCTTCTATATGTTTGTATGGACAGTAGCTATATATGGTCATAAGGAAGGATACGTTTGTACACATAACCATTTAAGGCAATTTTTATTTAACCTATAATATCAAACTTGTTTTATCCTCTTGAAGTGGTCTTTATGTCCTTAGATCTCCAACATAAAAAAAACTAGTTGGTTATAGGCAAGCAATCTTGAACTGATTATAGGGTTCATTTTGGTGGCTGCAAGTTATATTTATATCTCTTAAGCCCCTAAATGTGGTAGCTTACTTAGAAAATATGTTCTCCTAATGATAATTTCAAACTTAAGGTTTGATGTTTCTTTGCTAAAAATCCTCCTTAGATAGCATGTAATGTCTTAGGACTACCAAGAGTCAAGCCTAATGCTTAGTAAGAGCCTATAGGTGATGATACTAAACTTACAGAGTTGTGTATATTAATACCCTTTTGTCTTTTTCTTAATATTTATTAGTTTAATGCCATGATGATCAAGATACTTTATTTACCCTATACCCTCCTTGAGCCTTGAACTAAAACAACTACTAATAGGTTGTTATAGGTACAAATGGTCAAAAGAGGATTGTAGGGTTTTATTGAACTATAGATTACATTTTTCACCTATCAATCCCATATCTACTTTGCATATAATCCCTATGAGGAGACTACTCACGTCACTTATTCATAGTCAATTAAGCATTAGCCAACATAGTCTTTAATCACTTATATAAATACTTAACTGTGTGTTTTGGCATGAGAATAGGCCTTTAGGAGCCTTTTCTTGATTTTAGGCTCATTTGAAGCTTGAAAAGCCTTGTTTCTCCATGATTATTTTTATAAGTTCCTTTCAAAAATCAATTATGTTTTATCAATCCAAATACACCTATTTATAACCTCTATGAGTTCAACCTATTATCAAAAAGGCTCCATACAAGGCATAGGCCTATATGATTAGGTTATGGAGACTGTAGGTCACTTGTAACTATTTTTAGTTTACCTCAATGATGTCAAAATATAAAAAGATCTTACCATTATCTATATCTCCATTTAATTATAAGCTTATAACCATTTTCATGAAATATATACTCATAAATCATCATCTTATTCCAAGTAGAGTTCCACATGCATGACTTGATTGCATACTATGGTGAGTTGTCCTTGTACAGACAGTGACAAAGTGCAATATGCCACCAACAAAAAATAATGGGAGTTGTGAGGAGGATATTTGTTTTCATATACTATCTTTCTATCCAAAATATCATCTTCTTAACCATGAGCCATGAGATCTTTAAAATTTTTTTGAACCATAGCTAAGGGTTGACTTTATATGTGGCTGTAGGTGTCAATAGTTGAAACAATGGTGATTTCCATGAATGTGATTGATGTTCAAGGTTTAAACTTTCTTTCTTTCTCCATGATGACTTTATCTTGTGTCTTCCTTATGATAATAAGTGCTTGTTGTCACTAAATCCTGATGGAGACCCACCCTACCATGACAAGTACTTAGCATCCTTGTGACCACACTTTGACTGTATAACCTTGCTAACATTTCTCCTTCTCACTATATTTTGATGTTTTGATATATCCCCAAAAATCTATTGGCTATGACTTTTCATAACTTATGACTTTTTAATCATAATAGAACTTCAAGAAGATTCTCTCATTTTTAATGCTTGTTATAACATATAGGACATCACCCTATTTGTGTATCCCTGTTTTAGGGTATTATTGATTGTGTCTTGATGTTTGGCTATGTTCATATCTCTATGATCATGATTTATGGTGATGCCTTTATCAACCTTTGTTCTCCAATGTGAGATGAAACTAGGTGATGGAGATGTGTGGAAGGGTGATATGACCATGAATGGAGAAGTGATGGGATGAACAAGAAGCTTAAAAACAATGGAAAATTGCTGAATATGGAAGTGAGATGAGGTGGATAGGATGGTGGTGGGAAATATCATGGTAGAGCATGAAAAAGGCTAGGATTATGGGACATATGAAAACTTGAACAATATATTTGCTCACCAAATGAAATTGGATACTATTAAAAGAGGGAAAGAGAACCCAATTTGAACTTAGAATTTTTCCAAAACATCAAAATTTGTAAATAAACCTTAAAATATGTTAATCTAGCCTCTTTTAAGACACATGGAAGCATGGAGATTGGATTTATTTCGATGAAACAAGAATAAACTTTGATAATTATGATTGTAAATCATGAAAACATGATGGAAACCCTATAAACATGAACTTCTTGAAAAGTTGCATCTACCATCTCATTCCATGACCATAAAATTCACCTTTGCAAGCTTGCCAATACTACAGATTCATTGGATGAGTTTATGACATTTTTATGATCTTTAATTGGATGAATAACACCTAAATAATACCATGGAAAGGTATAAAAAGTCCTCAATATTATGGAACAAGTTAGTTTTCCCTAAAACTCTGCCTAGGTGAGTAGAAATTGAAGAAAATTGATTGCCTTTCTAGTTGTAGGCCTATAGAATTTGACATGTTTTCAAATATATGTTTCATGAGCCTATATAATCAAATTATGAAACCAATTTGGACCATTAGGAAGCCATATGAGTCTAGTTTCTTCACACCAAATTTTAGAGTTGTACCCTTCTTTAGCAAATCGTAACATCAAAAAACCTATAAGCATGGCTTCTATGCCAACAAGGTAAGTACCAAAAGAGGACTGGTTTAGGGTCTATACAGCCATGAAATTCCATGAAACTATTGAATAATCTTTGTAATGACCTGTAAATGATATCCTCTACCTTGGTTGTATAAAATCCATATGAATTCCATACTATTTCTTGAAAATGAAGGGAAAAAGAGTCTTTTTTCCCTTTTAAAATCCAAATTTCACTTTAACCACTTGAAATATAAGTATTTATAATTATTACTTTCTATTCATGTAAAATTATATAATTTAAACCCTTTTCATGTTTTAAAACTACCAAATTGACATGAGGGAGGGGTTTAGGGGCCTTTTTAGGGTATAAAACATATCAAAAAACTTTATCATGACTTTAAATTTAGGAATTATGATTTTTTTCATGTTTTTTAACATTTTTAAATCTCTTTCAAGATAATTCAATGACTTTTGACACCATTTTTTGACGTTTTTCCCCTATTTTTTTACATTTTGACCAAAATTTGCATTTTTAGACCATAATTGACTGGTTTGACCAATTGCAAAGGGGTTAGGACTAGATTTTTGAAATTTTAATATGATATGGGTAGTAATTTTACCTTTACAAGCCAAATTAATAACAATTTTGGTGACTTCATGTTGTTGACCAACTTGTTGGTCAAAAGAACTCATAAACTCTGGCAAGGATAGACCAGGGCAAACACTAAAACTAGGAAAAATTTTAGACCAAGACATAACAAGAGAAACTAACACAAAAAATAATGAGATTGTTCAAATGTAAACTTATAGGAAAGGAAAACAAAAATTTTAAATGAAAAACAACTATAGAAATCATGTGTAAAAAAGCACTTCGAAGAATGAAACTATGACTATGTATAAAGGAGTGACTCTCCTAATAGTAATATTTAAGAAACATCCCATTCACAGGAATGGAAAGATATTATCCACTAAATTTAGATAAATGAAAAACATTATTATTTTTACAATCAATTATAATATAAGGTATACTCCAAAGGCTATCAAATTTGGAGTGCTTTCCTAGCTTTGCACACTCTTCATCCCATTTGAGTATTATGTCTCCTTACTGAAATGTTTTTGATGAATCTATCTTGTCAAATTTATTCTTGAATTAATGATTATTTAAACACATGGTGTGTATAACATCATCTCTTATCTCCTCCAATTCTCTTTTCTCATTCATTCTAACTTCCATTGCATCACTTTCTAGAAGCTCTAGCTTGTGTGCAAGCTCCAATCCTAGAAGCTCTAATGAGATAGGTATCCTTGCTTCTCTAATATAAACTAGGAAATAATTTTAATGATAAATTTAATTATTAGGTGTGATATTATCATCCCATAAATTATTCTTCAACTTTGTATCCCAAGATCTCTGATTATCTTCCATTATTTTTTTGATGATCCAAATCAGGTTCTTATTAGTAGACTTAGCTAGTCCATTACCCTATGGATAGTAGTTGTATGAAATATGTAAAATAAATATCATTTTAAATATCCAATTCACATAAATTTTCACTACTGAATTCCAAATCATTATCTGATATTATAGTAGAAGGTGATCCAAAATGAGTTCCTAGACTCTCATAAAATTTAAGCTCAGAGTTCTCATTTGCTTCTTTCAAAGTCACTGATTCCACCCACTTAGTGAAATATTTTGTATCCATAAAAATCTACTTATTACCAGAACTATATTGAGTATTAATCATTCCAATTAATTATAAACCCCATTGCATGAAAGGTTACTCAACCTGAATTACCTTTAGTGGTATAGTAGCTAGTCTCTATTTTCCTACAAACATTATACACTTGTATATTTCCTAACCTATATATTTCCATATATCAATAAAATTTGCCAAAAATAATTAACTCTAATAATTTTTTTAGTTGTGATATTGGATTCAAAATGACCTCCAAAATGACTATCATGAAATTGCTCAAAAATCTTGTTAAATTGACTAGTTTCAACACACCTTAAAAACATAACTCCAATTTTTTTTTAAATCACTCCATAAATAAAAATCTATGGTAATAATTTTATCTTTAAGTGTCTTATTTTTTATTCAATTATACCCCTTGTACAATCCCTAATTTGAAAAAATCTAGTAATGTCTTGTGTCCATCTTGTAGGAGGTGTATTTTCAACTTCATCTTGAGTCTCCTAAATTATCAAAATTATCTCTTTTTCTTCCTTTGAATTTTATGAAATATGTTCATATAATAATTTTCCTTGAATTGTATTTTTAACCTTAACTTAAATGTAATATTCCATACATTTAGTGACCTATCTCGCTCTTTTTTTGCTCAAATCTCTATTGAGAATGAAGTCCTTCACACTTGGATGAACTACCATTAGTGTAATCTTATTGTTTGAAACCAAATATTTGATGTTTTTCAAACCTATTATAAAAACAAGAATATTTTTTTATAAAAAAAATACCTATTTTTAAACCCCTCTAAATTTTGAATAAATAAAGCAATGGGCTGATCCAAACCTTCATCATTTTATTGCATAAGCAGGGATAAAATAGTACTAGAAGTAGAGAAAGCGTACAAGAAGAAATCCTTACTAAAATATAGATTGAGAAAATTAGGATCTTGACTGATTTCTTATTTTATAGCTTCAAAAATAATTTTACCTTCTTTACTCAAAGTGAACTCTTGATGTTTCTTTAGCATCTGAGCAAGTGGCCTTACTATTTCTGCAAAACCTAGGATGAATTTGCTGATAAATTATATCTCACCCAAGAAGCTCTAAAATAATTTCTTGTGTTTATGAAATGATAGAACAAGTATTTCCTCTATTCTTATAGGATCAATATAAATACCAGCTTTGGACACCACATGCCCAAGAAGTCTCCCCTTATGCACTGAAAAAATGCATTACTTTGGATTCAATGAAAATCCAAATTGTTTACATATATCAAAAACAATCTTCAAATGTGTTAGATTATCATTTGGATCCTTTTAAAATAGTGTAATGTCAACAATATATACTCAAACCATTTCACTCAATAGACCATGAAAAGCAACATCCATTACCTTTGGAAGGTAGCTCTAGTATTGGAGAGTCAAAAACGCATTTTCTTATAGGCAAAAGTACCCCATTTGGTGGTGAAAATTGTTTAATGTTGGTCTTGATCTTTCACCAATATCTGGTTATAGCCTAAGTATCCATCAAATAAAGGAAACCTCTATGAACCTACTACTCTTTGTAAGATTTGATCCATGAAAGGAAGTAAATAGTGATCTTTCAATGATACTCTATTTAAATCCCTGAAATCTACACAAAGTCTTATCTCACCATTTTATTTATTATTGTTACAATATTTTCTACCCATGTTGAATGTTTTATATGAAAAATAATACCTTATTCAATCAATTTTATTAACTATTTCATCATGAGAATTTCAACCTTGGGGTTGATAGGCCTTTGCTTTTATCTTATCAATTTTACACCCTATTCTAGTTCAATAGTATGATATGGTAATCTAGGATTAAAAAAAATCAAATCATGGAATTCCTAAGAAAATAAATCCATGAAATCCTTACATAATGAAATGAAAACTATTCCCTTAGAATTAGTATTAACTTTACCCAACTTGAGTTACTTACCTTCAGCTATGTTAATGATCTCATAGTGGTCTTTCTTGGAATAAATGCTCACCTTGTCTTTCCTTAAATGATCATCTTAATTGAAAATGTTTTCTAAATTCACCAAACCTTTTTTCATCTTTTTTGATTTCAATTTCACAATCTGATTTTCATATTGATCCTACAATTTATCATGATTTCTTTGGCAAAACTCTACCTCTTTTTATAAGAAATATGTTATATGCTTATCAGAATCAAAAACTTGCCAACTTACATCATCATTTAGGATTTAAGGCCTGAATATAACCTTGATTTGGGTCTTATTTTTAGTGTCCTTAATCTAATCCATAACATCATATTGTTCTCCTATGGCAGCAAGTTTATCAACATGTTGGTTTGCTCCTCTAGGAATGTAGCGACTATCAAATGCAAGGAAATATTCCATGAGATCCAAAAAAAATTTGTTTATATTCATTATAAATAGGATTATTTAATGAACATAAAAATTTTACTTTATATATTAATAACACACTATCACCTTTCACTTGTAAGAGCTTAATATCCCTCTTTCTAGCCCACTGGAGACCATAAATAAGAGCTTCATACTTGGTAGTATTAGAATTAAACCTAAAATAAAATCTAATATAAGAATAATAATTTTTATTTTTTGGTGAAAAAAACATTAAAATAGCCCTAATTCCATTCTTTTTTATGGATCCATCAAATAATAGATTCCAAACTCCTTCTTGATCCTACATTGAACTAGTGAGACTAGGCAATAAATCACCTTCTTCGTGCTTATAGTAGACTCTAAAACCATAATCTTCAATTATTTTATAGGGGTCATGTCCACGATTATCAACATCCCACTCATTTATTTTAATCTTTTTATACCCTCAATATTCTTTGAAGGTTCTTGTTCAATGATGTTATCATCTTCTTCTAAAATATTGCAATTCACATTTGACATATTTAGCATATATGGCTCAAGATGAAATCTAGAAATAGGATCAGATATTATGGTTACATTGGTTTCATACCTAGTTTTAAAAACCATGTATGATCAATATAATCAAAGGTAACCTCCTATTTTGGTATTGAAATCTCTAGATAAGCATAGTGCAAAATATGGAGGTAGATCAACAACAACATCCTATAAAATGGTGAAATTTTGACAAGTAGCAAGTATGATTTTTAGATATTTTAACATATCTATATATTTTTAAGAGACCCATATAATTTCAAGACACATTTCTCATGGATTTCATACTATAATCCTAACATATCAACTATTGATTTTGGCATGACAGAGGTACTAACCCCACTATCAATCATATAATTATGAACAAGACAATTTCAAATGATAATAGAAAGGTAAAATGGAGGAGGTTTAGTCACCATAAGAGGTTAAGATTCAACAAATGGATTATAATTAGTTATAAAACCACTTACAATTTCATTTTCAAGTGGTATATCAAGGATACTGAGCTTTGAAAACTCCTCTTGCAAGTACTCCTTTTGTCTTATGATTAGTAGAGTATCCCACTTTGAAATTGATACTGATGTTTTCTTCTTATGATCCATAATACTGAGTGAAAAAGTAGCTTCCCTTGACTACAATTTAGGAGTAGAAGGAACTCCTAAATTTTGTGTAAATTGAACTATGTAAGGCACTTTCATGTTCTTATCTTTTAGATATTGAGCTTGTTGATTTGAAAATTTTGAGGTAGCTCATGTCTAGTCATATTTTTTTATGGCTAAGTAGAAGAAGGAGATGACCTATTAAGACCTGAACCTTCACCAATTTCTATTTTCTTGGATCTAGTTTGTGATATAACTAAATTATCAATATTAGGGAAATCTTGAATTTGATTTGCAGCCAAGTGCTCAAAAGAAATCTCACCTTCCTAGAAGTTCACACATGTAGTTTCAGTAGGTGCCTTACCACTACCTTCTCCTTGTTGATTTTGAACTTCTTCTTTAGTGAATGAAGGAATGTCTCCATAGGGTAGAGAGGCTTCCTTATTCTAATAAGGTGGTTAGTTTTCAAATGAAGGAAAAAATAAACTTTGTTACATAAAATATTGATGAGAACTCTCACTAGTTAGATCCATTGACATGTTGTTTACTTGGTCCCATTGATTATTCCATTATATTTTAGCATAATTTATCTGAGTTGGCACAATATCTCTTTAATTTTTAAGTGCATTAGGATTATACTACCTTGATTGATAATTATCCCCTTGTCCTTATTGATTAGATTGATAGGATGGCCTATTAGACTGATAATTCTTATTATTATTTTGATAGGGTCTATATGGTGGAGCTTATTTCCTCTCTATTGCATCTAATATATTAGTTTGAGATATGAGAAGACTCTCTATCTTCCCCAATCTATCAGTTTGATCAACTTCTATTTGATGAAACATTGATGACTTTGGAATTGGAGCAATAGTTGGAGCAGGAGGATGGATCTCTATAAAATGAGGCACTGGTGGCCTTGGAGATAAATTTCCTACTTGTATAAGGCAATTTTCATCCTTGATTTCTACTTTAAAAGATTCAGCTAAAGTGTTTCCTCCAATGGATTGAATCATGATAACCACATTTGAATTGAGAGCCTTTAGATAGTACAAAAAATCATATTTGGGTGTAGGAATGATCACTACAGGAATTCTATCCCAAGTCTTCTAGAATATATAGTTGAAATCTACCATGAATTCATGTTTGAATCTCTTAATTATTGTAAGCTACTCGACAAGTGAAAGATGATAAATTTTGTCTTAAAAATGTTTGCATATAAGTTCTCCAAATTCATCCCAATTATTTATTTATGCAGGAGTTAAACCTCTGTACCACTGAAATGATTTCCCTTTAAATTAAATTACCAACAACCTCATTAATACATTTTCTTATGTCACATGATGCACTAAAAAAAGATTATCAATATCTGTAATATGTTATATATGAGTTGTTTGAGTTTCTCTTGTAAAATAAGGAAAAACCTTCAGAGCATTATCTAGAATATCATCATATTGATTGAGATTTAGAAGACTACCACCATTGAATGCTACAAAATCTTGTCTTCTGGGAACATCTATTTGAGGTATTGTATTTAAAATAATATTTGTTTGAAAAATATTAGCTTGGATAGGAGTATTTTTTAAATAATAAGGGAAATAGAAGGTGTGTGATTTGGATTTGACTGAAAGGATTTTTTCTTCTTTGTTGATTGGAAAAATAACTCAGAGAAATTTGTTTCTTTCCCTTTTACAGAGGATCTTGTGAAAAATCTTGGTGGAATGAAATGTATACAAATCAAAAAATGAAATTCTATAATTAAATAATATACTCAAATACATAGATAATAATTCAAAAGTGTTAATAAGTTTTCCCATTGGGCATGCCCGAAACTATTATCACTCTAGAGTGCACCCAATTTGAAGCTGTGTAAAATACACCCTCACTCTAGCTAATAAAATTATAAATTATCATAATGTGGGTTACTCTTTACTAATAATAACCTATATATAGGCTTGGTTCACTTAAGATTTATCTATTAAAACTGATCACTATTTTTTTCAAATGAAAAGGGAAAGGGGAAATTGAAGGGAAATCCTATTAAATGGGTGATGCACCTGAATTGTTTATATCCTCTGGAAGCTATTGAAACTAATGCATGCATACAAACCAATAAAATTCCTATATTTCCCTTAAGCATAAATATTTTATATGAAGGATTGAAAGGATTTTGGATTACAAAATTCCTTTTTACCTCTTCAAATGACTTATAGAAGGTGAGATAGAAAGCAATAGGTGAGGAATGGACCTAAAAAAAGGAGATATAATCCCATTTATATGATGATATAAAATCAATTACACTATATTCTCTATTAGAACTCATATGAAAAATAAAAATCTCCTTTATTGATGTATGATTTAGATATAATTTCTAATTCAGCTCCAGGAATAATTCCAAAATGGCTTGAAAAAACCAATATGGATGTCTAAATTTAACCTCAACCAATGTGGAATTTAAAATGGATAAGTATTATTCTTGTTTTAATAACTCAAGACTAACTCCTTTTAAAAAATTTAAAACAAGTCATCAATAATTTTCCCAGTATCCAAAACATGCAAAAATCTTGATCTTGGCATATAAAAGAGGTGGTGGGCCCATGTTTGAGAAACAAATCCTCATGAATTATGATACACCAAAACTTGTATTATTTGACTCCACTTGAGGGTGATTTTGAAGTTTATTAAAGGCTTGGGTGATAAGTTAACCAAGAATAGATGTGTGACTTGTCAACTAGTCAACCAAAGTGCAAGACTAGTCTACTCCAAATAGATTTCACTTTCATGAAAATAGAACTTGAAGAGTGAGAAGTGCATGAATATATTCATGGAACATCGTATATTAAGTATTTAAATCCAATTTGAAGTTTTTGATGACCAATTCCAATGCCAAACTCAAACTTAACAAGTTGATCAACTAAACTATTTAAACCAAATAGGCTTAAAGGCTAATCTATGCTTTTGGTCACCATTAAACCTAAAATAAGAAGCCATGAAACCTACAAAAACAAATAATTTGACATAGTACAACTTTGTCCATCATCAAATATGTGAGTTTGATGATAAAACCTTTACCATTCAGTTAATTAGGTTGACTAGGCCTATCTTGCTACATTTTCCAGCAAATTAGCCATTTTTATTGAGATTATAGGGACACTTATGGGATTATTTATGACCAGAGAAATATATTATGATGAATAAAAAGTCTTAGGATTTTAGCTCCATTGATTAGATACCATTTAAATTTCTTGTACTTTAATTTATATGTTCTTTTTCACAAAAAACATGATTTCTACCCTCATCTATATGGATCCATGCATAAGTATTTATGGAATCCTCTCTATGTTTACTTGAACTTTGAATTTTTTTTAGGTTTATACATGATTATTTGATGGCAATAAAATCTAGTTTTCTCAAAACTAATTTTTTAGGGGTTTAGGAGGGTTTTAAAGTTGAATCTTCAAACTGATGACTCATGAAGTAAAAAAATATAAATCCATAACCATTTAAATTGATATGTATCACATTTACCCCTTTAAAATATTTTAATATATTGGGTTCCCATGGAAATTATATGAAAATTTACCATGTAAATGAAATTTGCCTATGGGGATTTGATTGCATTCTAGGCTACCTGCACTCTTAGCAATTTTTCATCAATCAAATCCCCTCAACTAATCATAATTATTTATTAATTATAATTACATATGGGTCCTTAACACATACTAAGAGCTTTAATCTAAACTCCACATGTGGTGAATAATACGAGCATATGAACAAGAAGCTAGGGAAGGTGTCTAAAATTATAAAAAATGAAAAACCTCACCAAGATGTAAATAACTCTTAGCTTACTTCAAAAATCTTGAAAAAATCATTTATCCTGTAACATTATATAAAAACACTTTGAAAGTCCCTTTTTCTTGAAAATTGTAAAAATGCCTTTTTGGCCTATGTGCCTATTTCCTTGCAAAAGCCTATATGAGCATAGTTTTCATAAAATTATAATTTATTACACCATTTATATGTATTATTGTGATTTAATAACATCATACCATGCTATTAAATATTTTACTTGGGCTTAGAGGCTTTTGTGCACTCCATAATGATACCTGCTCCAATGGCGATCTCAAATGGATAGGCTAAGGTCTGAGACAAAATATAAATTATATTCACTCACAAAATGGAAATTAAATTTTTTTAGTGGATTATTCAAGACGTTTTGACCTTGTCTACAAAATTTGAGGTCATAATTCCACTTGTAGTTCCTAAAATCTTCAATTTTTCCTCAAATTTGACCCTTGTGAATGAAATGTCTACATTTTTGACTAAGTTTTCATGTTTTGAAGGTGATTTCAATATTTATGAAGTTTTTAAATGTCAAAATAATCTTAATTTATCATAATATTTTTTTCATTAATTTTTAAAACAACCTACACCCCTCTTTCAAGCATGTCTTGACCATTAAACAAGGTAATCTATGCCTTTCTTAACAAATTCTATACAATGTCCTATAAGTACAATCCTCATTGAAGTGTATGATTTTAATTTCCTTATTTAATAATGTATATGTCATTTAAACTAGATATTGATTTAAATTACCCCTTGAAACATACTTGAAAATAAGACCCATCATGGGCTATTAGGCTTGAAACCTGCTTGTATAAGACTGTAGGTATATATTGGAGATGGAGACTATAGCACTAGATATTAGAGGACCTTTTCATTGTTTTAAACATTTATATTCTCATGAACCTTCTCTTTGAAAACAAACATTTCCATCAAATTCTATGCTCTTAACTTTCTCCTTAGCCCTAGTCACGTATGTGCTCATTAGGCTGTAGGCATGCTTCTTTGTAGGTACCTGACTATGGATGACATTTGAAATATTCATTATTCTGATCCTTTGACAATTTTTATTTCTATTTGAAACCAATTTATTCCTCTTTATATAATTCATTCATGAAAATACAAAACTCTCCTCTTGATCCTAGACCATATATTAGATACTTGACTATGGGTCTCTTATAAATGTTTGTATGGATAGTGGCTATTGATGGTCACAATGAAGGATACATTTGTACCCATAACCATTTAAGGTACTTTTTATTTTACCTATAATTTCACATTGGTGGTATCTTCTTGAAGTGGTCTTTATGTCCTTAGGTCTCCAACCTCAAAAACACCTAGTTAGTTATAGCCAAGCAATCCTAAATTGATTGTAGGGTTCATTTTGGTGGTTGTAAGTTACATTTATATATCTTAAACCCATAAAGGAGACATCTTCCTTGGAAAATATTTTATCCTCATAATAATTTAAAACTTAATTTTTGATGTTTCTTTGCTAAAAAATCCCCTTAGATAGCTTGTAATGTCTTAAGACTATGAAGAGTCGAGCTTGATGCTTAGTAAAAGCCTATAGGTGATGATACTAAACTTTCAAAGCTGTGTATATTAAAACCCTTTTGTATTTCTCTTAAAATTTATTAGTTCAATTCCATGATAATAAATATATTTCATTTTTCATATATCCTCCTCAAGCCTTGAAGTAAACCAACTCCTAATAGGGTGTTGTAGGTGAAAATAGTCAAAAGAGGCCTATAGGGTTTTATTGAACTGTAGATTGCATTTTGCACCTATAAATCCCATATATACTTTGCATCCAATCCCTCTAAGGAGAATAATCATGTCACTTATTAATATTCAACTAATAATTAACCAACATAGTCTTTAAGCACTTATATCAAGACTTAACTATAGGTTTTGGCCTGAAAATAGGCATGTAGGATCCTTTTCTTAATTTTAGGCTCATTTAAATCTTGAAAATCCTTGTTTATCCATTATTATTTTTATAATTTACTTTAAAAAATAAAGTATTTTTTAACAATCCAACTCCACCTCTCTATAACATCTAAGATTTCAACCTATTATCAAAAAGGCTCCATATAAGGCACACATCTATAAGGTTAGGCTATGGTGACTATAGGTCACATGTAACTATTTTTAGTTTACCTCCATGATGTAAAAATAGAAAAATATATTACCATTATCTATATCTCCATTTAAGTACAAACTTATGAAAATCCTCATGAAACACAGACTCATTAACCATCATCTTATTCCAAGTAGAGTTCCACATACATGACTTGACTGCATACTATGGTGATTTGTCCTTGTACAGATAGTGATAAAGTGTAATATGACACTAAAAAAAGATACTAGGAGGTGTGACAAAGGTCTCTATTTCCATATACTATCTTTCAAGCCATAATATCATATTCTTAATAATGAACCATGAGATCTTGAAAACCTTGTTGAACCTTAGCTGATTGAGGGTTGACTTTATATGTGGCTGTAGGTGTCAATACTTGAAACAATGGTATTCCTTTTCTAGTTAGCTCATTTATTCATGAATTTTCATCCCTAAATTCATGATAATTATTACCAATAAAAAATTACCTCCTCGATAGGTTTAATATCATTCGTATTTCCATTGGGCCTTCTACCAAGCATAGGTCTGTAGGTCACTATCATAGTAGCTGTAGGTGGTCATTTTCATATTTTGAGTCCTATTAACCTCATAATATATATTATTATTTGTCTTTGTCTTTCTTTGACCCACTAGGTTTCCAATTCCAAGCCTTATAGTGACCGACCAATCCTTTGCCTTCAAAAGGTCTACTTTACCTAACTGTAGACTCTCCTTGGCTACAACTCAAACCTGTAAGTGTTCTTTTAGGCATGGTAGGTGTACATTTTATAATCATATCATTATCTATGTTAATGAATATATATTTAATAATATTAAACTTAAAACCATCCATGAATGTCTATATTTCATTTACTTCACTATGATATTGACCTCTTAAGCAAGATCCATAAGCCTTCCTTAACTGAACTCATGTAATAAATTGTAATGGTATGAACAATGCCAATGTAGAGACCTTAATGAAGGATAAAACCTGATTAGATCCTTATTATTCTCCTTCACTAATCTTGATGAAGATAATTTTATATAGACCAAAGGAGAGATCATCAAGGACAGTCTTTACCAAAGTACCTTGCTTGTAAAAATAATCGTATTCCCCTTTAGACGTAGGTGATTTCAATGAGCCTTATTGACGTTCAAAGTCTAAACCTACTCTCTTACTCCATGATGAATTTATTTTGTGTCTTCTTTATGATCATAAGTTATTTTTATTGCTAAATCATAATGGAGACCCACCCTACCTTTATAATCACTTAACATCCTTGTGACCACACTTTGACTGTATAACCTTGCTAACAATGATACTTCTCACTATACTTTGATGTTTTGATTACCTATATACCTTTTTATATGCTCTTGATAACCCCAAACATCTCTTGGATATGACTCTTCATAACTTATGACTTATTTATTGTAATATAACTTGAAGAAGATTCTCTCATTTTGAATGCTCATTATACATTTATGACATCACCCTATTTGTGTAGCCCTATTGTAGGGTATTATTGACTATGTCTTGATGTTTAACTATGTCCATATATACTTGGTCATGTTTGATAGTGATGCCTTTTTAAACCTTTTTTCTCCTATGTGAGATGAAACTTGGTGATGGAGATGTGTAGAAGGGAGATACGACCATGAATGGAGAAGTGATGAGATGAACAAGAATCTTAAAAATAATGGAAAATGGTTGATAATGGTAGTGAGATGAGTTTGATATATGTTGGTGGGAAAGAGTAAGGTAGAGCATGACAAAGTATAAGATGATGGGACATATTAAAACTTGAAAACCCCATTCTCTCACCACATGAAATTGGAGACCATTGAAAGAGGGAAAGAGAACCCAGTTTAAACCTAAAATTTTGCATAAGCCTTAAAATTTGCAAATAAACCTTAACATATGTTAATCTAGCTTCTTTTAAGACACATGGAACCATGGAGATGGGATTTCTTGCCATGAAATAAGAATAAACTCTTCTCATTATGATTTTAAATCATGAAAACATTATAGAAACCCTGTAAACATGAGCTTCTTGAAAACTTGAAGCTTTCATATCCTTCCATGACCGTACAATTCACCCTTACAAGTTTGTCAATATTGTAGATTGGCTGGATGAGTTTGTGACCTTATTTTGATCTTTAATTGGATGAATAAAACATGAATAATATCATGTAAAGATATAATAATTATTGAATATTTTGGAACAAGTTAATTCTCCCTAAAAATCTGGCCAAGAAAGGAGAAATTAAATAAAATGGGTTGACTTTTTGGTTGCAAGCTTATATAATTTGACCTATATCCAAATGGATGGTTAATGATCCTAGATAATATAATTTTTAAACTACCTATACCATTATTAATCCATCTAATTCTAGTTTCTTCACCCCAAATTTGATACATGTACCCTTCTCCAATAGATTGTACAATCAAAAAACCTACAGGCAGGTCTCTCTATGCCAACAAGGGAAGTACCAAAAGAGGACTGGTTTAGGGTCTATATGGCCATGAAATGCCATGATACTGATGATTAATCTTGGTAGTGACCTATAAATGACATCCTTTACCTTGATTGTATAGAATCTATATGAATTATGTACCATTACTTGAAAATGAAAGGAAAAAGAGTCTTTTTGCCCTTTTAAAAGCCAAATTTCACTTTAACTACTTGAAATAGAATTATTTAGAAGTATTACATGATAGTAATGAAAAATTAGAAAATTTAAACCCTTTTCATGTTTTAAAACTACCAAATTGGCATCTGGGAGGGGTTAAGGGGACTTTTTAAGCTATAAAACATATCAAAACACTTTGTCATGACTTGAAACTTAATATTTAGGATATTTTCATGTTTTTAAAAATATTTAAATCTCATTTTAAATAATTAAATGAATTTTGACACCATTTTTTATTTTTTTCCCCTATTTTTTAACATTTTTGACCAAAATTTGCATTTTTAGACTATAATTGACTGGTTTAACCAACTACAAAGGGGTAAGGACTAGATTTTTGAAAGTTTTGAATGATAGTGGTAGTAATTTGACCTTGATAGGAAAAATTACTAACATTTTTGGTGACTTTTTGGGGTTGACCAGCTTGCTAGTCAAAAGAAGTTAGAAACTCTACCAAGGATAGACTAGGATAAACACTAAAACTAGGAAAAATTTTAGACCAAGACATAAGAATAGAAATGGACACAAATAAAAATGAGCATATACACATAGAGAAAAGGATAAAGACAAATATAAATGAAAAATAACCACTAAAATGATGTGCAAAAAAGCACTTAGAGGAATAAAACTATGACTATGTACAAAGGAGTGACTCTCCTTATAGCAATATTTAATAAACATCCCATTCACAGGAATGGAAATATCTTCTCTACTCAATTTGGATAACTAAAAAAATTATTCTTATTAAAATTATTTATAATATAAGGTCCACTCCAAAGGCTATGAAATTCGAAGTGCTTACTTGGCTTTGCATGCTCTTCATCCCATTTGAGTACTATGTCTCCTTGCTAAATTTTTTTTGATGAATCTCTCTTATAAAATTTCTTCTTGAATTGATACTGATTTGACCAAATGGTATGCATAGAATTATATCTTATCTCCTCAAATTCTCTTAGCTTGTTCATTCTAACTTTTATCACATCACTTCCAGAATCTCTAGCTAATGTGCAAGCTCCAAAGTTAGAAGTTCCAATGAGATAGGTAGCCTTGATTCTCTTCCATAAAATAGGAGATAAGGTAAATTAAAAATTTCATTATTAGGGGTGATCCTATCATCCCATAAATCAGTCTTCAACTTTGTATGCCAAGATCTCTAATTATCTTCCATTATTCTTTTGATGATTTGAATCAGGGTCTTGTTAGTGGACTCAGCTAGTCCATTACCCTATAGATAGTAATTTGATTAAGATGTAAAATAAATATGATGTTTAGGATCCCATTGACATTAATTTTCACTACTAAATTCCAAATCATTATTTAATATTATAGTATAAGGTATTCTAAAATGAGTTACTAGACTCTCATAGATATCGAGCTCAGAGTTCTCATTAGCCTCTTTCAAAGGCACTGCTTCCACCCACCTAGTGAAATAGTCTATATTTGTAAAAATACACTTATTTCCAGCACTATATGGAGGATGAATCCTAATAATGAAGTCTAAACCCCATTGCATGATAGGTTGCTCAACCTGAATTGCCTTTAGTGGCATAATAGCTAGTCTCTATTTTCCTACAAACATTAGACACTTTGTACATTTACTAACCCATGAATGTGAATCTATAAATAAATTGGACCAAAAATAACCATATATAATGATTTTTTTATCTATGGTATTGGCTACAAAATGGCCTCTAGAAGGACTATCATGAAATTGCTTAAAAAGCTTGTTAAATTGACTAGATTCAATACACCTTAAAAGCATACCTCCAATGTCTTTTTTGAAAAGAACTCCATCAATAAAAATGTATGGTAATTATTTAAGCCTAAAGTGTATTATTTGTGATGCATTTAAACCCCTTGGACACTCTATAATTTGAAGAAATCTAGTAATGTCATGTGTCCAGCTTCTATGAGGTGTATTTTCAGCTTCATGTAGAGTGTCCTAAATTATCAAAATTGTCTTTTTTTATTCTTTTACATATTATAAAATATGTTCACATAATCATTTTTTTTTAATTATATATGTATCTTTGAATTCAATGTCATATTCCATACATTTAGTGACCCATCTATCTCTTTTTTTGCTTAGATCTCTATTGAGAATGAAGTCCTTCACACTTGAAAGAGCTACCATTAGTATAATCTTATTGTTTAAAACCAAATGTTTGAATTTTTTTAGACATATTATAATAGTAATAAAAAAAATTATACAAAATAATTCCTCTCTTCATAACCCTCTAAATCTTGACTAAAGAAAGTAATGGGTTGGTCCAAACCTTCATCATTCTATTGCATAAGCATAGCTAAAATAGTACTGGAAGTAGAGAAAGCATACAAGAATAAATCCTTACTAAAATATAGATTGATAAAACTAGGATCTTGATATATTTATTATTTGATATATTTTAAACATCTTTTACCTTCTTTAGTCCAAGTGAACTCTTGATGTTTCTTTAGCATTTGAGTAAGTGGCCTTACTAGTTTTGCAAAACCAAGGATGAATCTGCTGATAAAGTTTATCTTACCCAACTCTGTAATCATTTCTTGTCTTTATGATATGATATAGTAATGATTGCCTTTATTCTTTTAGGATAAATGGAAATACCAACTTTGGACACCACATGCCCAAGAAGTCTCCCCTCATGCACTAAAAAAATGCATTTCTTTAGATTCAATGAAACTCTAAATTGTCTACATCCATCAAAAACAATCTTCAAATATGTTATATGATCATTTAGATGATTTTAAAATATTATAATTTCATCAAGATAGACTAAAACCATTTCACTCAATAGACCATGAAAAACAACATCTATTGCCCTTTGGAAGGTAGCTCCAGCATTATAGACTCCAAAAGTCATTTTATTATAAGCAAAAGTACCCCATTTGGTGGTGAAATCTATTTTATGTTGGTTTTTATCTTTCACCAATATATATTTATAGCCTAATTATCCATCCAATAAAGAGAACCTCTGTGAACCTTCTAATCTTTGCAAGATTCAATCCATGGAAGGAAGTGCATAGTGATCTTTTAGTGATGCTCTATTTAAATGCATGAAATATACACAAAGTTTCATCTATCCATTTTTATTTATTACTAGTACAATATTTTATACCAATTTTTAATGTTGTATACTAAAAATAATACCTGATTCAATCAGCTTTGTAAGCTATGTCCTCATGAGAATTTTAACCTTGAGGTTGACAAGATTTTGCTTTTGTTTTATCAGTTTTGCATCATATTCCAGTTTAATAGTATACTATGTTAATCTAGGATCTAAACCTTTCAAATCATGCTATTACCAAGAAAATACATCCATGAAATCTTTACCTAATGAAATGAAATCTATTCTCTCAGAATTAGAATTAACTTTACCCAGCTTGAGTTGCTTACCTTTAACTATGTTAATTGGCTCATAGTGCTCTTTCTTGGAAGAAATGCTCACTTTTCATTTCCTTATATAATAATATTAATTTAAAATTATTTATAAAGTCACCAAACCTTTTGTAATCTTGTTTTATTTCAATTTCACAATCCAATTTTCATATTGATCTTACAATTTATCATGATTTCTTTGACAAAGTTATGCCTTATTCTATAAGAAATATGCTATCTACTTATCAGAATAAAATAATTGAAAAATAACATCATTATTTGGGACTAAAGGCATACATACAACCTCTATTTGGGTTTGATTATTGTTTTCCTTAATCTATTATAGATTATCATAATGTGTTCCTATGGCAGCAAGTCTATTAGCATGTTGATTTGCTCCTCTAGGAATGTTGTGAATGTCATATGCAAGGAAATATTCCATGAGATCCAAAAATATATTTTTCTAGGCCTTTAAAATAGGATTATTTTCTTCACTTAAACCTATAAATTTATGAAGTACTAACTCACTATCACCTTTCACCTACAAGAGCTTAATATCCCTTTTCCTAGCCCACTAGAGACCATAAATAAGAGATTCATACTTGGTAGTATTGGAAGTAAAACTAAAATAAAATATAAAATAAGAATAATACCTTTGATTTTGGGGTGAAACCAACATTACACCATTCCCACTTCCATTCTTTGTTTTGGATCCATCAAATAATAGATTCTAAACTCTTTGATCATGCACTGAGCTAATGAGACTAGGCAATAAATCACCTTCTTTGTGCATATGGTAGATTCCAAAACTAAAATATTCAATAATTTTATAGGGGTAATGTACATGATTATCATCATCTCACTCATATAGTTTAATATATATTATACCCTCAAGAGGCTTAGAATGTTTTTTCTCAATGATGTTATCATCTTCTTCTGAAATACTACAATTCACATTTGACATATTTTCAATATATCACTCAAGATGAAATTTGGAAATAGGATCAAATATTATGGTTAATTTTGTTCCATACCTAGTTATAAAAACCATGTATGACCAATATAAGGAAAGGCAACCTCCTATTTTGTCATTTAAATCTCTAGATAAGCATAGTACAAAATATGGAGGTAGATCAATAGAAACATCTTATAAAATGGTGAAATTTGGACAAGTAGGAAGTATTATTTTTAGATATTTTAACACACCTATAATATTTGTATGAGATACATATAATTTGAATACACCTTTTTCATGGGGTTCATACTATAATCCTAACTTAACAGCTATTCATTTTGGTATGATAGAGGCACTAGCCCCACTATAAATCATATAGTTATGAACACGAAAATCTATAATGATAACAAAAAGGTAAAATGGAGGAGGTTTAGTCACATTAAGAGGTTGAGACTCAAAAACTAGATTAGAATTAGTTATAAAATCACTTACTTTTTATTTTTCAATTGGTCTATCAAGGAAACTGAGCTTTAAAAGATCCTCTTGTAAGAACTCCTTTTATCTTGGGATTAGCATAGTATCTCACATTGAAATTTATACTAAATTTTTCTTCATATGATCCACAATACTAAGTAGAGAAGTGTCTTCCCTTGACTAAGATTTATGAGAAAAAAAATCTCTCAAATGTTGTGTAAATTGAGGTATTTAAGCCCCTTTCACATTCTTAGCTTTTGGATCTTGATCTTGTTGATTTTAAATTTTATGATCCAGCTCATGTGTAGTCATCTTTTGTTGTGGTTGAGAAGAAGGGGATGCCTTATTAGGACCTGAACCTTCACCAATTTATTTTTTCTTGGATCTAGTATGGGCTACAAATAAATTATCAATATTATATAAATCTTAATTTTGATTTGTAGTCAAGTGCTCAAAATAATTCTCACCTTCTTAGAAGTTCACAAATGTAGTCTTAGTAGGTGCCTTACCACTACCTTCTCCTTATTGATTTGGCACTTCTGATTTAGTGAATTAAGGAATGTTTCTAGAGGGTAGAGATGCTTCCTTATTATAATAAGATGGATTGTTTCAAATGAAGGAAGAACTAAACTTTGTTGCATAAAAGATTGATGGGAACTCTCACTAGTTTGAGCCATTGCCATGTTATTTGCTTGATCCCATTGATTGTTACATTATCCTTATTAAGCATAATTTCTCTAAGTTGAAATAATATCTCTTGAATTTCTTGGATAATTAGGATTATACTACCTTATTTGAGAATTTTACCCTTGTCCTTGCTAATTAGATTGATAGGATGGCGTATTAGACTGATAATTATGATTAGTATTTTGATATGGTCTATATGGTGGATCTTGTTGCCTCTTTATTGTAGCTAAATTTTTGGTTTCATATTTGAGAAGACTCTCTATATTCCCAAATATTTTAGTTTTATCACCTTTTGTTTGATGAAACTTTGATGACTTTGGAATTGGATCAATAGTTGGAGTAGGAGGATGGATCTCTAGAAAAAGAGGCATTGGTGGCTTTGGATATAAGTTACCTACTTATATAAGGTAATTTTTAGCCTTGATTTATACTCCAAAATCTTTAATTAAAACTTTGCATCCCATGGATTGAATCATGACAAACACATTTGAATTGAGAGCCTTCAGATAGTATAAAAAAGCATAGTTGAGTGTAAGCTTAATCACTACAAGAATTTTGTCCCAAGTCTTCTAGAATATGTAGTTGAAATCCACCATGAATTCATTATTGAATATATTAATTATTTTAAGCTATGCCACAAGTGAAAGATGATCAATTTTTTTTCAAAATGTTTGCACAGAAGTTCTCCAAATTCATCCCAATTATTGATTACTGCAAGAGCTAAACCTCTGTTCCACTAAAGTGTTTTCCCTTTGAAAGAAGTTGCCAAAAACCTCATTTCTACATTTACCTATGTCACATGATTCAATAAACAATATTATCAATATGTTCTATATAATTCGTTGTATTTTCTCTTGTAAAAAAAGGAAGAGCCTTCAGAGCAAAAATTGGAATATCATCCCATTGATTGAGATTTAAAGGACTACCACCATTGAATGCTATAAAAGCCTATATTCTAGGAATAACCATTTGAGGTATAGGATTTAAAAAAATATTTGGCTGAATAATATTGTCTTGGATAGGATAATTTTATGCAATAACAAGGGAAATAAAAGGTGTAGTATTTGGATTGGATTGAGAGGCTTTCTTCTTCTTTGCTGATTGAAAAGATAACTAAGAGAAATTTGTTTCTTTCCCTTTTGTAGAGGATCTTGTGAAAACTCTTGGTGGCATGAAAATTATACAAATCTAAAAATTAAAATTTGGAAATGAATAATATATTCAAATACATAGATAATAATTCAAAAGTTTGAGTAAGTTGGCCCACTAGGCATGCCATAAACTATTATCACTCTAGAGTGCACCTTGTTTGTAGTTGTGTAAAACACACCCTTATTCCATCTGATAAAATTGGAACTTCTCAAAATGTGTGTGACTCTTTACTGAGAAGAACCTCCAAAGAGGGTTGGTTCCCTTAAGATTTATCTATTAAAACTAATAACTATTGTTTTTAGATGAAAAGGGGAAAGGGAAACTAAAGGTAACTCCTATTTAAAAGGGTGATGCACCTAAATTGTTTATATCCTATGGAAGCTATTGAAACTAATGAATTCATATAAACCAATAAAATTCATATATTTCCCTTAAGCATAAATATTTTAGATGAAGGATTGAAAGGATTTTGGATTACAAGATTCCTTTTTACCTCTTCAAATGACCTAAAGAAGGTGAGATAGAAAGCAATTGGTGAGGAAGGGACCTGCCAAAGGAAGATATAATCCCACTTATATGTTGATACATAATCAATTACACTCTATTCTTTTTTAAAACTCATATTCAAAATAAAAATCAGCTTTATTGATGTATGGTTCAGATATAATTTATGATTTAGCTCTAGAAATAATTCCAAAATGGCTTGAAAAATCCAATATATATGTCTAAATTTAACCTAAGACAATGTGTAATTGAAAAATGAGAAGGATTAGTCTTGGTTTATTAACTCAAGACTAAATCCTTTTATATTTTTTTAAAACAAGTCTTCAATAATCTTCTTAGTATCCAAAACATGCAAAAATCTTCATCTTGGCATAAAAAAGAGGTGGTGGGCCCATGTTTGACAAATCAATCCTCATGAATGATGATACTAAAATAATTAGATGCTTTAACTCCACTTGAGTCTGAGTTGGAAGTATATGAAAGGCTTGGGTGATAAGTTAACCAAGAATAGATGAATGACTTGTCAACTACTTAACCAAAGTGCAAAAATAGTAAACTCTAAATAGCCTTCACTTATATAAAAATAGACCTTGAAGAGTGAGAATTTAATGAATATATTCATGTAACAATATATATGAAGCGTGTAAATTTAATTTTAACTCCTTGATGACCAATCTCAATGCCAAACTCAAACTTGATAAGTTGATCAACTAAGCCATTTAGACCAAATAGGCCTAAAAGCTAATTTTTTCTTCTAATCACCATTAAACCTACAATAATAAGCCATGAAACCTTAAAAACCCAATAATTAGACCTATAAAAACTTTCTTCATCATCAAACGTGTGATTTTGATGAGAACACCTTTGCCATTCAGTCAACAGGGTTGACTAGGCCTATTTTTCTACATTTTTTTGTGGACTTGCCATTTTGATTGAACTAGTAAGGACACTTCTAGGATCATTTCTAACTAACTAAATATTTTAAAATGAATATCAAGTCTTATCATTCCATCTCCATTGATTATATTCCATTCAACTTCCTTGTACTTTATTTTACATGCTCTTTTCCATGAAAAACATGATTTATTCCCTCATCTATACAGCTCCATGTGTAAAATTGGTATTTTTATAATATTCTCTTAGTGTAATTTATATTTTAAAATTTTTTAGGTTTATCATGATGATTTTATGGCAATAAGATCCATTTTTCTTAAAACTAATTTTTAGGGGGTTAGGAGGGTTTTAAAGCTGAATCTTCAAACTAATGACTCATGAAGTAAAAACATCGAAATCCCTATCCATTGAAATTAATAATTATCACATTGACCCCCCTGAAATCCTTGAAAATATTGTTTTTCCATGCAAAATATATGAAAATTTACCATGTAAATGAAATTTTCCTATGGGGATTTGACTATATTATGATCTACCTACACTCTTAGAAATTTCTCATAAAGCACATCCACTCAATTTATCTCAATTATTTATTAATTATAAGTACATATGGGTCCTCAACACATACAAAGAGCATTTACCCAAAATCCACATGTGGTGATTAATACGAGTATCTGAATAGGAGCCTAAGAAAGGTGTTTAGAACTACAAAAAGTGAAAAACTTCACTAACTCTTCCCTTGCTTCAAAAATCCTTAAAACATTATTATGGAACCTTTACCATGATATCAAAACACTCTAAAATTCCTTTTTTCTTGAAAATTCCAAAAATGCCCTTTTGGCCTACAGGCCTATTTGCTTGTAAAATCCTATATGAGCATGGTTTGCATAAAATTTGGAGTTTTTACACCCTTTATAGGTCTTAATATGATTTCATAACATCATCCCATGTTTTTAAATCTTTTATTTTGGCTTCAAAGCTTTTGTAGCACTACAAAAAGATGATTGCTCCAATGGTGACCTCAAATAAATAGGCTAAGGTCTGAGATAAAATAGAAAATATCGCCACTCATGAAATGGACATTAAACTTGTTTAGATGATTATTCAAGTCATGGTGATATTGTGTACAAAATTTGAGGTCAAAATTCAACATGTAGCTCCCAAAATCTTCAATTTTCCCTCAAATTTGACCAATATGCATGGACTATCTACATTATTAACTAAATTTTCATGTTTTTAAGGTGTTTTCAATATTTAGTAAGGTTTTTAATGTTAAAATAATCTTAATTTATCATAATAATCTTTTCATGAATCTTGAAAACAACCTACACTCCTCTTTCAAGCATGTCTTAACCATCAAACAAGGCAATCTAGGCCTCTCTTGGCAAACTCCATACAATGTCTTGTAAGTACAAGCCTCATTTAAGTGTATGATTTGAATTTTATTATTTAAGAATTCATATTCTCTTGAAACTATATGCTGACTTCAAATACCCCTTGAAACATAATACTGACTTCAACTACCCCTTGAAACATACTTGAACATAAGACCCATCATGGGCCATTACGCTTGAAACTTGCTTGTATATGATTGTAAGTTTATATTGGAGATGTAGACTATAACAATAGATATTAGAGGAAATTTTCATGGTTTAAAAAAAAATCAATATCATTAAATTTATCTTTGAAAACAAACCCTCCAATCACATGCCATGTTCTCAACCTTCTCCTTAGCCCTATTCATGTCTATGTTCCTAAGGTTGTAGGCATGCTTCTTTGTAGGTACCTGACTGTGGATGACATTTTAAATATTCAATATTATTCTCCTTTGAAAATTTGGCTTTATATTTGAAACTAATTTATTCCTCTTGATTTCATTCATTCTTTATAACAAAAAACTCTCCTCTTGATCTTAGACCTTATATTAGATACTTGACTGTGGGTCTCTTCTATATGTTTGTATAGACAATAGCTATATAATGTCACAAGGAAGGATACATTTGTAAACATAACCATTTAATATAATTCTTATTTTACCTATAATGTCACATTATTGGTATCCTCTTGAAGTGGTCTTTATGTCCTTAGGTCTCTAACCTCAAAAACACCTAGTTGGTTATAGGCAAGTAATCCTGAACTGACTGTAGAGTTAATTTGGGTGGTTGTAGGTTGCATTTATATCTCTTAAGCCACTGAAGGTGGCATCTTCCTTATAAAATATTTTCTCCTCGTGATAATTTAAAACTTGAGGTTTGATGTTTATTTGTTAAAAATCCTCTTTGGATAGCATGTAATGTCTTAGGACTACCAAGAGTCAAGCTTAATCCTTAGTAAGAGCCTATAAGTGATTATACTGAGACTTTAGATATATATATATATATATATATATATATATATATATATATAAAGACATTTTTGTCTTTCTCTTGATATTTATTATTTCAATGCCATGATGATAAAGACACTTTCTTTGGCCTATATCCTCCTTGAGCCTTGAAGTAAAACAACTGCTAATAGGCTGTTGTGGGTGTAAATGGTCAAAAGAGCCCTGTAGGGTTTTATTAAACTATAGTTTGCATTTTTCACCTATCAATCCCATATATACTTTGCATCCAATCCCTCTGAGGATACTACTCATGTCACTTATTCATATTCATCTAAACATTAGCCAATATAGTCTTTAAGCACTTATATCAAGACTTAACTATAGGTTTTGGCCTGAGAATATGCCTGTAGGAGCCTTTTCTTGATTTTAGGCTCATTTTAAGCTTGAAAAGTCTTGTTTCTCCATGATTATTTGTATAAATTACTTTCAAAAATAAAAAATGTTTTAGCAATTCAACTCCACCTTTTTATAACCTCTAAGAGTTTAACCTATTATCGAAAAGGATCCATATAAAGCATAGGCCTATGGGGTTAAGTTATGGTGACTATAGGTCACTTGTAACTATCTGTAGTTTACCTCCATGATGCAAAAATAGAAAAATATCTTACCATTATCTATATCTCCATTTAAATAAAAACTTACGACCATCCTCATGAAACACAAACTCCTAAACCATCATCTTATTCTAAGTAGAGTTCCACATACATTAATTGATTATATACTATGGTGATTTGTCCTTGTAAGGATACTGAAAAAGTAAAATCTTCCACAAAAAAAATATACTAATAGGTGCAAGGAGGTTTTTTGTTTTCATATACTATATTTCTAGCCACAATATCATCTTCTTAACCATGAACCATGAGATCTTGAAAACCTTGTTGAACCCTAGCTGACTGAGGGTTGACATTATATTTGGTTGTAGGTGTCAATATTTTAAATAATGGTATTCCCCCTTTTTTTTATTTTTTATTCATTAAGTTCCCTCCCTCAATGTATACTACTTCTTACCAATCAAAACTAGCCTCCTAGATAGGTTCAAGATCATTCGTATTGCCATTAGGACTTCTACCAGGCACATGTCTATAGGTCACTATCATAGTAGTTTTAGGTTGTCATTTGAATATTTTGAGTCTCATTAGCCTCATAATATATCTTATTCTAGGGGATTCTCTTTATTTGACCCACTAAGTTTCCAATTCCAAGCCTTATAGTGACTAACCAGTCCTTTGCCTTCAAAAGGTCCACTTTACCTAATTGTAGATCCTCCTTAGTTGTAACTCAGACCTATAGGTTTTATTTTAGGGATGGTAGGTGTACCTTTTGTAAGCATATCATTGTATATGTTCATTAATATGTCTTTAATAATATTAAAACTTAAAACCATTAATTAATGTCTATATTTTATTTACTTCACTATGATATTGACCTCTTAAGCAAGATCCATAAGCCTTCCCTAACTAAACTCATGTAGTAAGTTGCCATGGTACAAAATTTTAATGTAGAGACCTTCATGAAGGAAAAAACCTAAATATATCCTTATTATTCTCCTCCACAAATCTTGATGAATATAATTATATAGAGACCAAAGGAGAGGTCATCAAGGACACTCTTTACCAAAGCACCCTGCTTGTAAAAAACAATTGTATTCCCCTTTGGCTATAGTTGATCCCCATGAATGTGATTGATGTTTAAGGTCTAAACCTTCTTTATTTCTCCATGATGACTTTATCTTGTGTCTTCTTTATGACTATAAGTGTTTGTTATCACTAAATCTTTATGGAGACCAACCCTTCCATGACAATCATTTAGAATCTTTGTGACCACAATTTAACTATATAACCTTTGTAAAAGTGCTCCTTCTTAGTATACTTTGATGCTTTTATTACCTATATAACTTTGTCTATGATCTTGATAACCCCAAACATCTCTTGGGTATGACTCTTCATAACTTATAACTTTTTGATCATAATATAACTTTAAGAAGATTCTCTCATTTTGAGTGCTCATTATACATTTATGACATCACCCTATCTATGTAGCCCTATTGTAGGGTTTTATTGACTGTGTCTTGATCTTTGGCTATGTCCATATCTCCTTGATCATGTTTGATGGTGATTCCTTTGACAAACTTTATTCTCCTATGTGAGATGAAACTAGGTGATGGAGATGTGTGGAAGGGTGATATGATCATGAATGGAGAAGTGATGGGGTGAACAAAAATCTTGAAAATAATTGAAAATGGTTAAATATGGTAATGAGATGAGGTGGATATTGTTTTCCCCCAAAAATATCACTCATTTTTGGAACAACATTTGAACTATTTTGGTCATACAGACCAAAATTGTCTCTTCCCTTTTCAAAATTTGTCCTGGACATTCATATCCCTCATTTTTCAAGCTTCTCAGGAATCTACAGACTTTGTAGGCCAGAATCTATGGACTCTGTAGGCCAAGTTCAATGGGATTTATAGGTTTATTTTTATAGACTTTATTTCTATAGACTCTGTAGGTAGGTTCATTTCTACAAGTTCAAAGGCTTCTGTAGGCGGGTTCAATCAAAAGAATCAGTTTCCAACACTTAGTCATTTTTGGGATTGGTTCAGCACCTTAGTTGAATCAAAAATTTCCATCAGCAAGCATCTAAGCTAAGAAGGCTTGAACCATTGAACCATTGAACAACTTTAGTTGAAAGGTTCAATGGGTTCAAGGTTTAATAGGTTTAACACTTTTAGTTTAACGGTTGGTTCAATCAAATGGTTCAAAGGCAGGTTCAATCAAATGGTTCAATGGCTTGGTTCAACCAAGTGGTTCAATGCTTTGGTTCACTTAGTTGGTTCATTTGCTTGGTTCAACGCTTTGGTTCATCCACTCGATTTAATGTTTTGGTTCATCCGCTTGGTTCAAAGGCTTGGTTCAATTAAAGGGTTCATCATCTTGAACCATTTTGGTTCAAAGCTTGGTTCATCAGCTTGGTTTAACATTTGGTTCAACCAAGTGGTTCAATGCTTTGGTTCAATCAAATGGTTCACTCAGTTAGTTCAATCAAAGGGATCATTGGCATGGTTCAAAGGAGCAGTTCAATGCAAAAGTTCAAAGAAGCCTCCCGAAGGACAAGTGCCCTTGTGGAGGGCACTTGGTCAACAAAAGTACCCTTCAAAAGGGTCATTTTCAAAGAAGGCTGCAAAGGTAAATTTTTTCAAATTTTTGTTTAAGGCAGTTGAAAAAGACTAAGGAAAGAAACAATTCTTTCAGACTTTTGTCTAAAGGAATTCCTTCAGACAAAAAGTCTGAAGGAATTTGGGAAAGCAACTATGGGAGGAAAACCCAAAGGAATTTTCCAAAGATGAAAGGCAAAGTGATCAGAATGATTTCATGGACTTTTTTTCTGTGGGAAATTTCCATAGAATTTTTGTCTATAGTAAAATGCCCATGGAGAAAGCCTAGGTAAAATGTTCGCAGGGAATGTATGCAGAAATGTCTGTGAGAAACTTCAAAGAAAAGGCCACCGAAGGACCCCGAAGGGTAGGTGCCCTTGCCAGGGACTCTTGGATGCAAACTTAAAGGAAACTTCCCTAAAGCCGAAGGGTCACTTCCCTTTGGGAGGATGCAAAATAGGAAAACTAAATAAGGACCAAGGGGTGACATGCCTGAAGACATCAAATTCAAGAACAATGAACTAGCCATTGAAAGTGTATTGATGGGTGCATAAACATCAATTTCAAAGCTCATAAAATATCCATTGATCCTTGTAATCTATAGACCTGAATGCATTCAAAGGCTTTAAGACCAAGATCAGTAGGAAGTGACTAAGGAGCAGAGTGTCAAATTGAATCAAGGACCCAATTTAATTAACCAAAAAAGGAGGAACGATGAGGAAGGATCAGATCACCAAGTTGACATTGAAAGATACAAACTTTCAATAGCATGACTTGTTTCTCTGCATTGAGAAAAGCAAATGGGTAAATGCCCCTAAATTCTAGCCTGTGTTCTTAACAAATTTCAATGCAACATGATGTTTTATTGTTCCTGAGTCCTTCTTGAAGAGGTTATATAAGGGACTCTCTTTTATTGTAAATGTATCTCTTTCTGACAATTAGAATGAAACTCTGCCCAAATTGAAAGGCATTACTGAGACTTTGAGCTTAGATTGTTGATCATATTTTGTTATTGGAATAAGAAAGCAAGTGATTTTTTAGACTTTGTGTTGTGATATATTTGTTGTTGAGGAAACTATTCTTATGTCTTTTTCCTTAATATATCTTCTGTTCCTTTAATTCAACAAGTAGAATTAGTGACAATAGTCAGGAAGTTGTCTTGAAGTCAACTGTGGAGAGACTTTGTGCCCCCATAATTGCCTTTCAGTGTGTTTTCTTTTCATTTCTATGTAAAGGACCTTGGGATGACTTTGTCACCTCATTGTCCTTTGTATCTCACTCTTGGGCAATTTAGGTGGAGAATTTGTGCTACATCTTAATTTGCTAGTTATTACATCCTTGGTTACATTTTGCATTTACTACCAGGAGTATTCTTGTGGTTTGTTGAATAGTACTTTTGAAAGAAGAGGAGTGCTTTCTGTCATTTCCCTTAAGTTTTTCCTTTGATTTGCATGCATCATCTTTGAAGAAAGAGAGATGGATGGTTTATCCTACCCTTGAGTATTATTTTTTGTTTATATATATATATATATATATATATATATATATATATATCATATCTATAGGGAACCTCCCCTTGATGAGAGGAGAGATCAGTCCCCTTTTGATGTGGTGAACCTACACATTTGGATGACTAATCTTCCTACCTTGGATGATCAGACCTATTTTGTTTATCAGTACGCTGATCAAAAAAATATTCAACCAACAATTTTTGGTGACTCCACTAGGGATATACATAATTTTGTGTAATTTGGAACCTCAATTTTCAGATTAAAACATCACCTGTGTCTTACCCATTATCATTATAACCCTTATCCATTATAGACTCTGGTGACTTCATTTCATGTCTTACCCATTATCCATTTATAGCCTTACCATCTTCCTCCACCTCTGTTGTTTTATCTGGTCTGTAAAAACCAGAGTTGTTGGGAAAGAGTGCGCAGTTTAAAGCCTCAAGCTTAAAACTAAAGCAAGGTCAATTCTTTTGCATTTTTTTTCACAATCTAGTAGATTCAAGGTATACACGAAGCCAAAGGGATAAAGGTATTATTGACCCTTTATTTGAGTTTGTATAGCAAAGTGATTTTGATCTATTTCCTTCACCATCTCATCTCTAACGAACCAAGAGATTTCCTCCTACTAAAGTCAGATCTCCATTGCTAGATGAAGTATCTACTTATGTTGTTGATAAATATTTGCCAATAATTATCCCTCTGAGATTTGTTATCCCTCCTTTTCATAATCCTACAATGGCAGTTTAAGGCCCTTGGGGTAATGCTTTTGGTCCTCTCAATCTTACTCCACCTCTACATGAGCTTCCATGCAGTTCAAGGAAGAATTTCTCCAAATTCTATGGTGATGGTAAAGTTCATCCTGATGAACACATTGCAGCCTTCATCATATCTCATGGCATTATTGGAGTAGAATTTGAAGATGTAGCAGTCAGGTTATTTGTAGAAACATTACAAGGTGTTGCTACATATTGGTTTTATCATCTACAGGCTCGGTCAGTAACTGATTGGAATACCCTTAAAGCTAAATTTGAAGCTAGATTCAAACCTACAGAAGATGCACATGCACTTTTGGCTCAACTGACACAGATGAAGAAAGAGCCTCATGAACCAATGAGAGACTTCATAGCCAAGTTTGACAAATTGAGGAACAAAATTCTTGTAATTGCTCAACCTACAGTTAAGAATCTCAAATGCTTCTTCATTAATTCTTAGTTACCTAAAGTAAGTTTTCTTTTGAGACGTGATGGTCGAATAGATCTTGTTGCAGTTCAAATTTTGGCCACTGAGGTAGAAGATGATCTCATCCTAGCAGGGAAGATAAGAAGATATCCAAATAGAAATAGATCCTCATCATCTTTTGAATATTTATCTATAGGCACCACTGATCCAATGGTTCAAAAGCTAGAAAATGAAGTGCTAGCCTTGAAAAGACAAATGACATAAGGAATGTCTTCTGCTCCTTCATACAGAGATATGCCAAGAAGGACACTTCCAAATCAATCATATCAAGGCAATGCTACCAAGAATCAAGGGTAGCCAAATCATCTTCCTCCCCCACAAGGGAAACTTGCCCTTGAAGCTCCTCCAACCAACTCAGTAGTTGGATATTTGGAAACAGAACATGCTTTCTCTTTCCAACCTAAGTTTGAGTATGAAAATGACGTTGATCTCTTCATAGAGAATCAAGAAGAATCAGTTGGTGACTCCCACATTGGTTTCCTAAACTACCAAGATGAACCCAAAAGCAAAGGAGAAGCTATTGATGGATCATATGCAATGTTTACTAGGTCAAAAAAATAATCAGTCTAGCAAGCTGATAAAGGGAAGATAGAGGAACAACCTCAACTAGCAATTACAATTGCTAAGCATGGAACCACTCTGCCTTTTTAGTCAAAGGATCTGGTGATCACCCAAAATGTAAGTACATCACTTTCACCTTCTACTTTAATTTCACAAACTAGCCCTCCTCCCATCCCTCCTAAAAATCAAAAAGTTGAAATGCTTTCCTCTATACCTAGCTCAATTCAGCCATTTGACATAATTGATCATGTTAAAAAGACCAAAATTCAAATATCTAAATTTGAATATTTACAGTCCAATCTTGATCAATTGGATAGGTTGGTCCAATGTGTCAAGAACCAAACTGTCCCTACAAGATAAGAGGTTAAGAAAATAATTCCTAATTCCACAAAGGACAAGCCCATTCTAAATAATCTTGTCATTACTCCTCCAGCTACCCCTGGGAAAATAGAACCTTTCTATGTTTCCTTATTGATAAATGGTTATCAGCTTAACAATTGCATCATTGATTCTGGGGCATCTAACAATGTCATGCCTGCTAAATTAGCTAAGTCTCTGGGCCTCACACTGACTAAGACATTTGGGAGATGTTTCTCCATGGAGAAAAAATAAGTACCACTATTGGGGCAAATCAAAGATGCCCAATTTGCATTGGCAGCCTTTCCAAACAAGAGAATCAAGATGCCTGTCTTGGTGGCTGACGTCCCAACATCCTATGGCATTTTGCTTGGATGAAATTTCTACAAGGACATGGGAGGAGAACTAAGCATGGACCTGTCTAAAGCAAGGATCCATGTCCAAAGTGTAATTAAGAGATTGCTCCCTAAAAAGGAGGCAAAATATGTGGTCACCTAAACATCAACCCCTACAACAAAAATTTTGTTTGAGTCTTCAGGTAAGGGTAATTATTTCTTGACCATAGAGAATGTTCATGTTTCTATAGATGAAAGTCCTATAGTTGACAATATAGGAATTGATCCAAACAAGACTTCAAGAGAATTGGTAGGGTGCAGTACAAATAAGGAAGGATCTTCCATCTCTAATGAAGAGAAATCTGATAGGAGATTAGCTTCTAATGATGCTTGGATCTTGAAATCCAATGGCAATAATTATTCCACCTACGATAGAGTTGGGACTATGTTGATATCTCCTCAAGGAGATATTCTTCCTTCATGTAATTTGTAAGTCAGCAACACTAATAATATAGCTAGATGTGAATCTCTATTGCTTAGATTAAAGATTGCTCAAGATGAAGAAATTAAACTCCTTCACATCAAAGGAGATGCTAAGTTGATAGTTTGTCAGGAGTTTGATGTGGACAATGCAATCATATGTTAAACTAAACTAGAAGAACAACCAATTATGGTAATGGACCATGCTACTACAAATCAAAATTAGGCAAAGGAACCCTTCACCAAGAAAGCAAGGAGTTATGGTTTTTAGTTTGAAGACCACGTCCTGCCATGGAGCAAGAAGAAGAAAAAAACCAAGAGGAAGACGCAAAAAATTGGTTTCCTAGTGGGGAGCTCTATTTTCCCATCACCATTTTTGGGGACAAAATGTCTTCTTGTTGGTTTATTGGGATGGCACACTCTTTTCACTACCTCACAATGAGCAACATCTGAAATACTTCAATTCTTGAAGTATCAAATCATTTCATTTGTACATATGTATATTTGTATAGTTTTTAATTCTATTTTGTTTTGTTTGTTTCCATTTTTGATGCCTTTCATTTTTGGGTAGCATGACTCTGTAGCCCAATGGTACACATGAAGACACTGGAGATTCTGGATTCTAATCCCTTTAATTCTTTTTGCAATTGATAGAAGTTCCCCAACTAGAGCAAGCTGTTGTCCCCCAAAAATATCGCTCATTTTTGGGACAACATTTGAACTATTTTGGTCCTACAGACCAAAATTATCTCTTACCTATCCGAAATTTGTCCTAGGCATTCATATTCCTCATTTTTCAAGCTTCTCAAGAATCTACAGACTCTGCAAGCTTGAATCTACAGACTCTACAGGCCAAGTTCAATGGGCTTTACAGGTTGATTTCTATAGACTTGATTTCTATGGACTCTGCAAGTAGGTTCATTTCTATAGGTTCAAAGGCTTTTGTAGGCGGGTTCAATCAAAAGAGTCAGTTTCTAACACTTAGTTATTTTTGGCATTGGTTTAGCACCTTGGTTCAATCAAAAATTTCCATCAGCAAGCATCTAAGCAAAGAAGGCTTGAACCATTGAACCATTAAACCACTTTGGTTCAAAGGTTCAATGGGTTCAAGGCTTAATAGGTTCAATGCTTTCAATTCAATGGTTGGTTCAATCAAATGGTTCAAAGGTGGGTTCAATCAAATGGTTCAACAGCTTGGTTTAACCAAGCGGTTCAATGCTTTGGTTCACTCAGTTGGTTCATCCACTCAGTTCAACGCTTTGGTTCATCCACTTGGTTCAAAACTTTGGTTCATCCGCTTGGTTCAAAGGCTTGTTTCAATTAAAGGGTTCATCAGCTTGAACCATTTTAGTTCAAAGCTTGGTTCATCGGCTTGGTTTAATGTTTGGTTCAACCAAGTGGTTCAATGCTTTGGTTCAATCAAATGGTTCACTTAGTTGGTTCAATCAAAGGGATCATCAGTGTGGTTCAAAGTTTGGTTTAAAGGAATGGTTCAATAGAACGGTTCAAAAGAGAGGTTCAATGCAAAAGTTCAAAGAAGCCTCCTGAAGGACAAGTTCCCTTACGGAGGGCACTTGTTCAACAAAAGTACCCTTTAGAAGGGTCATTTTCAAAGAAGGCCGCAAAGGTAAATTCTTTCAGATTTTTGTTTAAGGTAGTTGAAAAAGACTAAGGAAAGAAATAATTCTTTTGGACTTTTGTCCGAAGAAATTCCTTCGGACAAAAAGTTTGAAGGAATTTGGGAAAGCAGCTGTGGGAGGAAAACCCAAAGGAATTTTCCAAAGATGGAAGGCAAAGCGATCGAAACAATTCCACAAACTTTTTGTCTGCAAGAAATTTCTACATAATTTTTGTCTGTGAGAAAATTCCTGTGGACAAAGCCTAGGGAAAATGTCCGTGGGGAATGTCCACGAGAGACTTCAAAGAAAAGGCCACCGAAGGACCCCAAAGGGTAGGTGCCCTTGTGAGGGACTCTCAACTGCCAACTTAAAGGACACTTCCCCAAAGTTGAAGGGTCACCTTCCCTTTGAGAGGATGCAAAATAGGAAAACTAAAGAAGGACAAAGGGGTGACGTGCCTGAAGATGTAAAATTCAAGAACAATGAACTAGACATTGAAAGTGTATTAATGGGTGCATGAACGTTAATTTCAAAGCTCATAAAATAGCTGTTGATCCTTGTAATCTATAGACCTAAATGCATTCAAAGACTTTAAGGTCAAGATCAGTAGGAAGTTACTAAGGAACAAAGTATCAAATTGAATCAAGGACCCAATTCAATTAACCAAAAAAGGAGGAACGATGAGGAATGATCAAATTGCCAAGTTGACATTGAAAGATGCAAACTTTCAATAGTGTGACTTGTTTCTCTACATTGAGAAAAGCAAATGGGTAAACACCCCTAAATTTTAGCCTATCTTCTTAACAAATTTTAATGCAACATGATGTGTTATTGTTCCCTAGTCCTTCTTGAAGAGGCTATATAAGGGACTCTCTTTTATTGTAAATGTATCTCTTTCTAACAATCAAAACGAAACTCTACCCAAATTGAAAGGCATTACTGAGACTTTGAGCTCAGATTGTTGATCATATTTTGTTATTGGATTGTTTATCATATTTTGTTATTGGAATAAGAAAGCAAGTGATTTTTTAGACTTTGTGTTATGATATCTTTGTTGTTGAGGAAACTGTTCTTATGTCTTTTTCCTTAATATATCTTCTATTCCTTTAATTCAACAAGTAGAATTAGTGACAACAGTTAGGAAGGTGTCCTAAAGTCAACTATGGAGAGACTTTGTGCCCCCATAATTGCCTTTTAGTGTGTTTTCTTTTCATTTCTATGTAAAGGACCTTGGGACAACTTTGTGCCCTCATTGTCCTTCGTATCTCACTCTTGGGCAATTTAGGTGGAGACTTTGTGCTACATCTCAATTTTCTAGTTACTACGTCCTTGGTTACATTTTGCATTTACTACCAGGAGTATTCTTGTGGTTTGCTAAATAGTACTTATGAAAGAAGAGGAGTGTTTTTTATCATTTCCCTTGAGTTTTTCCTTTGATTTGCATGCATTATCTCTAAAGAAAGAGAGATGGATGGTTTTTCCTACCCTTGAGTATTTTATATATATATATATATATATATATATATATATATATAAAATACTCAAGGGTAGGAAAAACCAAAAGAGAGATGGATGGTTTTTCCTACCCTTGAGTATTATATATATATATATATATATATATATATATATATATATATATATATATATATATATATATATATATCACATCATATCTATAGGGAACCTCCCCTTGATGAGAGGAGAGATTAGTCCCTTTTTGATGTGGTGAACCTACACATTTGGATAACTAATATTCCTACTTTGGCTGAATTGACCTATTTTGTTTATCAGTATGCTGATCGACAAAATATTCAACGAACAGATAGGATTGTGGTGGGAAAGAGCATGGTAGATCATGAAAAAGGATAGGATGATAGTACATATGCAAAATTTAACACTCCATTATCTCACCACATGAAATTATATACTATTGGAAGAGGGAAAGATAACCTAATTCAAATCTAGAATTTTTTAAAAACCTCAAAATTTGCAAATAAACCTTAAAATATGTTAATCTCACCTCTTTTAAGACACATGAAAGCATAGAGATGGGATTTATTTCCATGAAAAAAGAATAACCTTAGAGAATTATTATTTTAAATGATGAAAACATGATAGAAACCCTACAAACATGAACTTTTTTTGAAAACTTGAAGCTGCCATCTCCTTCCATGATCGTACAATTCACCCTTGCAAGCTTGCCAATACTACAAATTGATTAACTAAGTTTGTGACATTTGTTTGACATTTAATTAGATTAATAACACATGGATAAGAATATTTAAAGGTATAAAAATTTGTAAATATTTTGGAATAGGTTAATTTTCCCTAGAACTCTAGCTAGGTGAGTAGAAATTAAAGAAAATTGATTGCCTTTTTGGTTACAGGCTGACATAATTTAACCTGTCTTCAATTACATGGTTCATGATCCTAAAAAATACAATTAGGAAACCACTTATACCATTATTATTACCTATGACTCTAGTTTATTCACCCCAAATTTGAAATTTTTACCCTTCTCCAATAGACTATACCATCAAAAAACCTACAGATAGGTTTCTTTGTGATAACAAGGGAAGTACCAAAAGAGGACTGGTTTAGGGCCTATATGGCCATGAGAATACTGATGAATCTTGTTAATGACCTATAAATTACATACTCTACCTTGTATATAAAAAATCCATATGAATTCTATACCATTTCTTGAAAATGAAGGAAAAAAGAGTCATGTTTTAAAATTGCCAAATTGACACATGAGAGGGGTTTAGGGGCCTTTTTAGGCTATAAAACATATCAAAACACTTTGTCATGACTTTAAACTTATTAATTTGGGTATTTTAATGTTTTTTAATGTATTTAAATCTCTTTTAAGATAATTCAATGACTTTTGACACCATGTTTTAACATTTTCCCTTATTTTTTGACATTTTGACCAAAATTTGCATTTTTAGACTATAATTAATCGGTTTGACCAAATAAAAAGGGGTAAGGACTATATTTTTAAAAGTTTTTCATTATAGGGGTAGTAATTTTACCTTTATAGGCCAAATTACTAACAATTACTGCAATATCAACAAGGTACTCCTTTTGAACAAATTGAATTACCTTCTACTTATGAAAAAGCAAGATTCAATAGGACAAGTCCTTATCCCCAAAATAAATATTCATATCTTGATTATCCTATTGTCTTAGTCAAATATATTTTTCTCATTACCCAAATCTTCATTACCCAAATGGCTATCGGGAATCAAATTTTTATTCCATTCAATAAGGGCAATCCTTTGAATTTAGCCCATATGATGACATTCCTATGTTTACCCTTAAGAGTAAACCTTTATTCTCAATAAAATGGGATAAAAAAATAATATTGAGTACATCTAAGATGTTTCCAACCTTTATTATATTCATAATATTCTTCAATATAATGTGGCTATCATATTACTTGCTACTTCCTTCAAAGGAAAAGCATTGAAATGGTATAGGAATCTTCCTTTGACCTCCATTTCTACTTGGGATGAGTTAGGTGTAGACTTATTCAGGTAATTTTAAGATAAATATGATCATCTATCCTTAGTTTAATAAATTACTACCATTTAACTTCACCCCTATGAATTCATATCTAATTTCAACCTTAGATTCTAAAAGAGATGGATTAGGATACCTACATTGGTCAGACCATCCCTAGAATATGCATTCTTGTACTTTATAAAATCCCTTAATTTTATATTAGTGTAATGATACAATCCATGGGTGGTAATACTTTTCCAAATGCCTATGATCTTACAATAAGAGTATAAAATAGCTTGATACAAACTGTTAAACTTTCTCCAAGGCCCCTAATGCCTATTTTCCCATAACCACAAGTTATTCCACCCCCTCAAGTTCCTAAAATCCCATATATATCTCCTATTCCATATCCTAAATCACAAGTAACCCCTTTTAATCAAGCTAGTGAGATTAGAGATTTAAAAAATATGTTACATTATTTTAGAAATGAAATAGTTTAACTCAAGAGACAACAATACTAGGTTAGGCCTTATCAACAATAAAACTAAAACACCTATCAACCCTCTAATAATTAATGACCTCCTTATCAATCTTTTAGATAAAATACACCACCCTATCAATCTCAAGGAGCCATAATCTAAGCTAGTCCATATGCATCCTTTGACCCTAATGTATCCTTTAGTTTAAAATCTATTATTCCCACACCTCCTCAAAATAACTTGATGCAAGATCTAGGTTGGTAGCCTTTTAATCCTAATGATATGCAAATCCAAGCCTTGGTATCATAGTATATTACTAATCCACATATATTACTAAGCCAAAAATGACCCAAGAAGAGTTTTCTCTTCAAGTATGTTAGTATCAAGAGATAAATTTGATACCCCTAGGAGAGGCTCAATACATTCAAGGGTATGTTGATGCCAATAATGTGAATTGACAAATAGATGACCATGTTGCATTCAATTGGATTGGAGAGACTAGAAACATAAGTGATCAAGTTATAGCTCTAACTAGAGATAAAAGAAGAACTATTGAGAAATCTTACACTGTGAGAAATACTTATAGTACTCTTAATATTATTCCCAAGAGTATCAAGGATGAACCTATTTCCCCTATAACATATAATAATCAAAATATAGAAGCTAGGAAGATCCCTTAAGTACCTCTGATTAGAGAACAACCAAATGATTCATAAATTATCTCCAAAGGCTAGTGGAACCTCATTTAGTATAATAGATTAGATGAATAAATCAAATTTTAGCATTTGTATGTGGGATTCCCTTTCTATCCTAAGGCAAAAGGACATGGTCATCTAAGAGCTTTCAACTCTCAAGGTGTCTCAATAACTATTTAAAACACAAGGTGTTATTTTACTAATTCAAACTAACCAACCAAGAAATAAGATCATGAGGTACATAAAATGACAAAGGTAGACAAAACCAATGTCAAATAAAACAAGAATCCTTTTTACCTCTCTTTAATAGTTGGTGATTGTTTATTTCATAATTTTATGGTAAATAATGGAGCGAATAACACTATCATGAATACATAAATTATAGATAAGTTTGGTCTTATCTATGAACTGAATAATAAAGGAGTACTATAGTTGGATGGGTCACTAATAAATATAGTATGCATCATCAAAGATCTAAATTTGAAACTATATGCTTGTCCCAATGTTACCATTCAATAAGGTGTGGTAGTGGTAGACTTGCCTCCCTATTTTGACATGTGTCTTTCAAGGGATTTTAACTCAAAAATTGGAGGATACTTATCATCTAATTGGACATATTTAATGTTTAGGATCAGGTATGGTACTAAGGTAAAAATACATTCTAAACCTATTGAACATTTCTATTTGGAGCCATATATGCCAAGTATGGTGAACACTAATTGTACTATCTCAGATGAAGTGCTAGAAACTAATAAATTAGAGACTAACTCACCTCTAGATGGAGTTATAGATCTGTTCCTTGATGAATGGGCCTCTTATTTTCATTAAAATGATCCCCATAAGTTAATTTAACAAGAAGGACTTGGTTTTTAATACCTTCATGAAAAGAATACACCAATTCTAGCCTTCATGAAGGATGATGAGTCTGGTGATGGCTTGTGGAAACTATACTTTGATGGATCAAGGAATAATCATGTAAATAGGGCTATAATTATGTTAATTTTTCCAAATAATAAAAACTATTTCTCATCCCTCAATTTTTAGTTTGGTTGTTCAAATAATGTTGTTGAATATGAAGCGCTAGTTCATGGTTTACAATGGGCAAGAAAGATAAATTTAAATACGTTACAAGTCTTTGGTGATAGTAAACTAGTAGTCCACAAAGTAAGATATCTAAAAATATGAAAGAATGCATTGATTAGGTCTTATAAACATAGAGTATGGGATTTATTTTAAGACTTTGAGCTTCCAGTATTTGTGTCATATCAAGAAATGAGAACAAATATGCAGATAGGTTGGCTACCATTGGGTTAAAATTTAGTTTACTAGATGATATAAAGGATGAAAAGGTTCAATCACATATCAAGGTGGTTGTAAGACCTATTATAAACAACCATGACAATTGGTAATTGTTTGAAGATGACAATTAGATTATCAGGTTCTTTTAAGAAGCTAAATTTTCTTAAAGGAACCAAGACAAGCTCTTAGAGAAATATTGTGACCAAATTATGCAATTGAAGACAAATAAGTTACACAAAGGGTTGGTCAAACTTGAGAATATATTTATTAGATATGATGAGTTGATAAAATAATACTTTTCATTGTCAACAAAGGAATAACACTACACAAATGTGTAAATTGTAATTGTTAAGAACTTGAATTTGGGAGAAGCTTCTACTTCTTTAGGAAAATAAACTTTCATTGAGTTATGTTCAAGTTTTATAGATGTCTTTGCATGGAAGTATAGTAACTTCAAAGGATTTGATCCAAGTCTAGCTAAACATACCATTGAGTTAGAAGATGAGACTAAGATAGTAAGACAAATATAAATTCTTATTAATCCAAAGCTTGAACCTTTTATGAGATTTGAGATTCATAAACTCATTGAGTCAACTATAATATTTCAAATTAATCACTCAATTTGGGTGTTAAATATTATTATACTATGGAAAAGGAAGGGTGAGATTAGACTATGTGTTGATATTTGTGACTTGAACAAAGCATCCCTTAAATACCACTACCCATTTCCATTAATGGAACAAATTTTATAGTTAGTTTCAAGTTAAAATGGGTTCTCCTTATTGGATGGCTATAGTGGTTATGATCAGAATTTTGGTCAAAGAAGAAGACCAATTAAAAATAGCCTTCACCATAAAGTGGGGGACATTTTCATATATAAATATTCCTTTTGGTTTATCCAATTTTGGGGAAACTTTATATAAATCCATGGACATGGAATTTTAGGGTCTCCTCAACAAGTTTATACTTATTTAATTAGATGGCATAATAGTGTTCTCTAAGAATGCAGATGAGCACATGATTCACCTAAATCAAGTGCTTGAAAGGTGAAGGAAATTTGGGGTGTCTCTTAATACCAAAAAGTGTGTTTTATTTATTCATGAAGGTAGACTTCTTGGACATGTGATTTTAAAATATGGTACAAGTATATATCTTGATATGATAGATTCAATTCTTTCACTTTCCTTGCCTAAACACAAGAAAGCTTTGTAAAGATTAATAGGCAAGATCAATTTTATAAGAAGGTACATTTCATATTTTACCACTTTAGCTAAGCCACTTACATCCATGATAAATAAGGTTCAAAGATGCATTTGGTCTAAAGAAAGAGTGAGAATCTTTGAAGAGATCAAGAAATATATAGCCAGTGCTCCTACACTCTTGAACCCTAATTTCACAAAGGATTTATTCATATACACCTATCCTAAAATTGATATAATTTAAGGTATTTTTATGTATCAAAATCAAGAGGATTTAGAGTATACAATATCCTTATTTAGTCAAGTCTTTGAATAAAATGAAACAAGGTACTCTTTTGTTGAGAAGCATGCACTTTTAGTTATAAGGTCTCTTAATAAGTTTAGATACTTATCAAATAATAAGATAAATTTAATGGTTGCACATCCAAGTATCAAATATTTTCTCTTGAATAAGGATATAAATGATAAAATAGCTGGTTGGATAACCAAGGTAATGGAGTATGATGTGGATATCAAGGTAATAAATCTAGTTAGAGGCAAAGGACTTTGTGAACATCTAGCCCAAGACTTGCAAGAGGCTAATGGAGTGGTTATGGTATCAAATGATGAAGAACTTACAAATTATTACACCTCATCTTTAAGTTGGTTATAAGACATGGTAAGATACCTCTAGAATGTTATTTATCCTTCTCATTTGACCCCTTCAAAAAGGATGTTTTTTAGATTGCAGTCAATTCCTTTTTTCCTTGTTACTATTTTGTTTAAGAAATATATAAATGGAATGTTGCTAAGATGCATAAATATTGGTCAAACACATATATTTATTTATTAGTTCCTTGATGAAAATGATGAAGGACATTATTTAGATAGAACAATAACCCACAAGATCATGAGATGTGGTTATTATTGGCCAAATATATTTGGTGATTGTCATGCATAGGTTAGGAAATATAAACAATGTGATATGTTTGTTGGAAAGGTGAAACTTATAGTCTTACCTCTATAAAAAAAATTAGTGAATCAACCCTTTTTTCAATGGGGATTAGACTTTATTTGTCTCATTAACCCCCCTTCAAACTTAGAAAATTAATGGATATTGAATTCTACAAATTATTTTACTATATGGATAGAAGTAGTGGTATTGAAAGAAAAAAATGAGTCCAATGTTATAGATTTATATGAAGGTTTGATTACAAGATTTAGAATCCCTTCAACCATTATCTATGACAATGTTATGGCCTTTATGGGGTTTAGAATCAGCCAATGGGTAGTTTGACATATGTTTCCTTAGTACTTCATCAAATTATTATCCACAAGGCAATGGCCTTACTGAGTCCACTAATAAAAACCTATTAAAGATCATCAAAAATATTATTGAAAATAATTAGAGGTCATGACATCTCAAATTGAAGTTAGCTCTATGAGATGATAGGATCACGTATAAGAGATCAATAGCTAATTCTCCATACAAGATGGTATATGGTAAGGAAGCAAGAATGCCCATTTCTCTTGAATTTACTACTTTGGAACTAATGCATCAACTTAAGATTGTAGAGAATGAGCTAATGAAAATCAGATATGTTAATCTCATGGAGCTAGAAGAGATAAAACATCATTCCATGTTGGCCATGGAAGCCCATCAAGCACAGGTGAAGAGATCATTTAACAAAGGAGATTATTCAAGAACTTTAAAGAAGGCAATTTAGTCCTTAAGTGGGATGAGGATAGAGATAAGCTAGGAAGGAATACAAAGTTTGACTCTCTTTGGAGTGGTCCATACACAGTTTCCAAATGCAAATCCCATAATGCCTTCCATCTTAAAAAGATGGATGGTGAGGATATTCATATCCCAGTCAATGAGATACATCTAAAACACTACTATTAAAGAGTATAAATTCCCTATACATAGTTAATTGGTCTTGTTTTCCTCCAAGTATTTTTATAACACATTAGTTTGTTTTGATGTCCCAAATAAGTGTTATATTTACACGTTTACTTTGATTAGGTTAGTTTTCCTTTCTGGTTTATTTCTTTCCCTATTTGGTGGAATTAATTATCCTTAAAATTTAATAGGGTTTTTCATAGTCATAGGTCAGATTCATGTAAATCATCCATGTATCATGTAAATGGTCTGAGTCCTCAAGCATAGCAGGCATGCTACCCAACTAAGTCACCAAAGATGTTGGCCAATTTTGGTCTACATACCTAGTTTAGAATGAAAATTTGAGTATAATCTTGATTAAAGAGTGACCTAATGTCACAAGGAGCATATAGAATTTAAGAGGAGATAAAATATCATTTTAAACCTTTTTAAACACTTTAAATAGGCTTAAAGTGTAAATTTTGTGATCTTAAGAGACCAAATCATCATCAAGATGTCATGCAAAAATGAATAGAGTGAGTTAGTTTCACATTTGATAGATGCACTTGGGATACCTATCAGAGAAAAAAAATTACATATACATGATGAATTTAATTCCAAGAATACCCTCTATAAATTTCATTTCTCTATGAGTTCTCTATCTCGATATACAAGCCTTCAAAGTTGATCTAGTAGAGTAAGACATTTGTTCAAGCATCAAATTTAAGCCACAAAAAATATCCATTAGGGTTAAAAATGGAAATAGGCACATGTAAATCAATGGAATATATGTGTATGTCTTATTATGGGTGTGAAGACCTCAAATAATGGGTGTATGAATGTCAAATTTAAGACACGTTAAATAACCATTAGGGTCCAAAGATTAATTGGCACGTAGATGTGAATGATGATCACACAAATGTCAAATAATGGGCACATAGATGTAAAAATTAATCCCTATGGAGTATCAATTGGTTTTAAAATAAAGTAAAATCAATGGAAGTTATTCAATCATACTGAAGATCTAATGATGAGTAGTGACTGACAAGAATAATGGGTCCAAGCAGATCTAACAATATGCATTCATTCATACATCTAGATCCAATGGTGTAAGTTAAAGTTAAACATTTAGAGGATATATATATATATATATATATATATATAAGTATCATGTTCATTCATACATACAGATCCAATGGTGTGAGTTAAATTCAAGGAGTTAGTTTATTCCTGGGGACTAATAAAAAGAAGACAATTTGGCACAAATTGATAGGTCCAAGTTGGTAATCAATAACCAATAACCAAAGGGAAAATCTAAAATATTTTGATGAAGATCAATGAAAAAAATTTGAACTAAGTGAACAAATATTTAAAATAGATATGTCATCATTATATATTGATCAATAACATATGTAGTCATATAAGCAAGATGGTCAAAGATAAAGCTTTGTCATCATTAAAGTTTAGACAGGCCCTCTAGTGAATGATTTAGAACCTATCAACTTTGTTGCATGATTATTATATTAATGTGCTCATTATTATTCTACATTTAAGATCCTCATATGAATTAATGTTTTGGATCTTACATGGTTTAGAGGAAAAATAGGTCTTTTGGGCCTAATACAGAGATCAAGTAAGACTAAATGTCTATCAGACTTTCATTGATATTGTGACTATGTGAAAATAGATAGATTGGATTGGTTTTCAATATACGGAGGACCTATGTTCAAGTTGGAGAAAATATAGACATAAATTTGGTTATGGGGAAGTTTCTCATATTTTTATATGGTCACATTTTTTGATAAATAGGTACCTATGGCTGTCTAAAGTAGATGTGGCATGAAGCTGTCAGTTTTGAGATATGAGAAGTTTGTCCTCATTAGTAGATCAAGTAGAATGTGGCATGGAGTTATAAGGAGGATACCTAATGGATAGATAAATATAATGGTAAATTAATTATATTATAGATATTTTATAGATTGATTCCTTCTTGATAATATCATGACTCAATAGCTTTGAATTGGTGTTAATCCATCATAGCTTTCCCTCTCTTCTTCCCCTTTTCTATATATGTTCCATCTTATTCCACATTGTATCTCTCCCTAGATGTTTTTTAGACAATAAATATACAATATTTTTTAGATAAATATACTCTTATGCTTTGGCTTGCTTAGGATATGCCAAAATTTGTACTATAATACCTTTTGATGCAATAAAGACTAAATTCCATCATTTTGTAAATTGAATTAAATGTGTGTTATATGATTTCATGTATTTTGGTTAAGTTAATATATGTTTTACTTACCTATGTCTAAGTTCCCTCACCTTCATTAAGTGATTTTTAGTCCTCACAATTTATTTTAAGTGCAATATATAGTTTATTGATTAGCTTAGAAGTGCATATTTACCCTCTCATTCTAGTTTGATAGCTAGTCAATCCGTTATTGTGAACTATTTATGTGGGATTGATCTTATTTGGTCTTAAATTTATCTTATAGTGTGTCTTTTACAAAGTATAAGTGTTATAATTATTGGTGTATCACCTAATTTTATATTCTTTCAAATATTTGTATTACTCTTTCTCCCCTTTTCTAAGCAATTATTAGTTTACATCTGGTTTAGGTGATATATCCAGAAGGATGCTAGCCTTCTCTAGAATTTTAACCCAAGATTAGGTGAATGACAACATAGGTTCATTCCCATGTTGGAATAGATTTGTGTAAGAATACTTAAACAATTTGATTATCAACTAGGGTGCAATCTAGATTACCAATAGTTACTACACCCATGCAGCATTGCTTCGCGAATGCCATCCCACCACTTATGGTCCAACAGGTGGAAAAAAAATCATGCTATGAGATATTCCAAATTTCTAAAAGCCAACATGGATAGTATACACCACCCATCCATAGTTCCTATGCATAAGGAGCTCATAACGCCTCTAGTAGTCCTACTTTGTAATCATGAACACAACTAATGTAGTTTTTAATTGATACAAGAAGAACACTAATTTTTAAGGTGTTTCAACATTATTTTTGATACACAAATGGAATTACATTAAATAATTCCCAACCAAGGGTCTCCACACTAACATTTCATTATAACTCCATAATTCAAGGACAAGAATGATTTAACCAAAAGAGCAAAGAGTCAATGAATGATGATTTAGCCATTAGGCTAGTTATAATGTCATAAAATTAGACCATACTTAGATATATAAATGAATAATAAGTTACCATAAAATTATTACCTATACATAAGCAATCAGGGATATCGAGAGCAATGTACCAAAATAGAATATGTTGAACAATGGAGTATCAACTCATAATTCTGGTTCACAATCATGTATTATGGCTAGCTTCATTAATTATAAGTTATGAATAAACCAAACAATCAACTTCCTAGTTGACAAAGGTTTCATTCTTTTTCTACATATAAGACATATTCATAGCCAATTATCACGATTGCATTCACACCTTAAAAGATAATTATTGACTCATAGCTTTTCTAGTTTGCTAAAGCTTGACATAACGTTAAAAAAATAGAATACATTTATTTTATTATTAACTATTATCAAGAGTATTATCATGATACAAATACATACATTAAGTTTAATTCATAAGTTAATTTGGAGGTATAAACCATCAAAAATAGGATTATCAAACAAGTTTAACATGGCCATATCATGTCATGTAACAATATGAATCCAACACTTTTTGCATGGCATGGTATATTATCAACTTAAATGAAACCATATTATAAAAATACTATACACTTAATTTATTAAGCAATAAGTGTTTCCAAGGTTGAGATTTTTGTTATAAATATAACTAGAATGCTTCAAGCACCCCATCATTGACCAATAGGGAAGTATATAGAATGATTATATCACATACATGATTGAATAACTAAAATCAAAAAGTAAAATTAATACATTTATAATTATTCCATATATGACTATTATATCATCATAATTCAAACCATGTGACTAATCATACTCAAAATGAGGAAATGCCAAAACATGGACTCAACCACAGTCATAGTTGAATCATTACAATAGACAATTTATAATATACATAATAAATCCTTAATAAATATTTTATTCATAAGTAAAAATGAAACAATAAGGAATACATAGGTTGATAACCTTTACATATGAATACAAATACAAGCCTAAATGCATAAGCATGAGGAATCCATTATGATAATAAACAAGTACAATGTTGAATCAGGCACTCAACATAACATGTGCCAACTATTTGGAACAGATCCAAAGGAAATTTTTATGGACGTGGGTGGAAGACAAACAGAGAATGTCACTAGTTAGATGGGAAAAAGTGTGTCTTCCCAAATCTCATGGAGGACTCAATATTAGGTCTATCAGGAACATGAACAAAGCCCTTCTCTCAAAAATTAGTTGGAACCTGATCCATAAAAATAATGACTGGGGGGAAATAATTTATGCCAAATACATGCATGGCATTGATGATTCCAATTTTCTTCAACATATGGGATTATCCCAAGGATCTGTGATATGGAATAAAATGCTAAAAATTAGAAGCCTTCTTAAACAGGGAATTAGATGGAACTTGGAAATGGCTGGCATATTAAATTTTGGGATGATATATGGTTAAAGGACAAGGCTCTCATGACACAGGGTAACTATGGAGAGATTTCTGACTTGGCTACTCATTTTTTTGGAGATAGAGTCAATGATTATATGGAAAATAACAATGGGATAAGGAGCTGGAAAAATCTATTAGACTGTTGTGATCACTAGCCTAAGCTTTTCCCTAGAGTGTGGGAGATCCAGCAGTGTGTTCAGGAGACCAGAATCCCTCTCTTCCCTTAGGAGGATGAACAATACTAGTGGCTTGATAATAATGGATCATTCTCCATTAAATCTACTTACCATATGCTCATTCTAGAAGCTTAGAATAAAGATGTTTGGAAAAAGGTTTGGAATCACAAACTTATTCCAAAAATTAACATGTTCTGATGGGTTGCTACTCATAACAAAATCCTAACTCAAGATAACCTTCAAAAGAGAGGGTTTACCTTGGTTAATAGATGTTTCTTGTGTGGTTTAAAAGAGGAATCAATTTCACACCTTTTTATCCACTATGATTTTGCTCAAGAATTATGGAGCATAATACTTAATAACTTTGGTATTGAATGGGTCTGTAATTCTAACCTCAAAGAAGTAATTCTTAGTTGGAACCCAAGCTTCACACATCCTTGGCTTTTATAATTATGGAAGCAAACTCTTCCATGTTTGAGCTAGATTTTATGGAAAGAGTGCAACAACAAAATTTTCATGGACACTGCTAGAAATGTATCTCAGGTGTTCCACTCCTTTGTTAAGACCATCATGGAAAGTGTCACAATAACTCATATTCGTGCTACAGAGAAACCCCTATCTCAAATCAAGAACAAAATTATAGCCAAATGGAAGGTTTTAAACCAGATCCTTGGGTATGATAACTCTAAAATGCTACAGAGACTAAATACTAAATGGATCCCTCCAAAGCCCAACTAGATGAAACTCAATTTTGATGGGGCATCCAAGTCGGATGGTAAAGCTAGTGAAGGAAGAATTATAAGGAATGATAAAGGATGGATGTCTATTGTCTATGATAGTGGAATAGGATGCCAGAACAACAACTATGCTGAAGTAATGACTTTACTATGGGGGCTAAAGTTGGCTATATCCCTAGGAATAAGGAACCTAAGTATACAAGGTGACTCTAAAATGGTCATAGATGATGTGAATAAATCATCAAATGTGGGAGTTAAGATAAAAGACATCATTATAGACATCCAATTTCTTTTGTAGAAGTTCTTTAGAGTAGATTTTTCCCATATTTACAAAGAGGGAAATAGGGTCGCTAATGCTTGTGCCAACCTTGGTCAACAATTTTTAGGTTAGAGGGTGTGGCGACAAGGTGCTCATATTCCTATAAACATTACGTATATTATTCAAAAAGAGATGACTTGTCAAGAATGAGGTGCATTTATGACAAGGGTAGCTCTCAGAGGCAGTCCATTTGGAGAAGGCCATCATGGATTATGAAACTTGATAACCTTGGTTCTTGTTTAACAATCATTTAGGATTTATTGCATCATGAGGTTGAGGCGTGCAGGTGTCATCATGAAAATCAAGGGGAAATAATCTCCAAGCATGGGAGTAGACAACGTCATCTCTACAGAGTATTTCACATAATGAGCCAACACATCTTCATTTTGCATAAATGAAAAAAAGGGTTAGCAACCATTTCAAAGCTAAAGGCTGAAATTAGGAACTCCACAATCTGGGTCTACAAATACAAAATGGGAGGAGATCATATTTACACTGAACCTGTCTATGCTGAAAGAGGTGGGCAGTACTGGGTAGGTTGACAATGCGAAGATTACTGGGAAACTTAATGATCTTCTCAAAGCAATGGTTATGTAAGGACAGTCTTCTTTGAATTTGGTCTTTCTATTCTTTATGTTTTTTTTTGGTGTGTGTTGTTCTCAGCTAGTGTCGTCATCCCTCTGAAGGCACATGTTGTTTGATTGCCTTCTTGTCTTTTTTGCTTTGTAAAGGGTTCAGCCCCTGGTTTACTACCTTACCTTATCAAAAACATGTGCCAACTGCATCTTTATAGAATTACAATAACTTAACCCATAATTTATCATTTTGAAACCCTTCATGGGTGAATACTTCACTTAATCAAGGAATAAAGATAAACATGAGCCATACTTCCCAAATGAAAGATCCAATTAGCATAACAATCTTTGCACTAAAATGATGTAATAATGTGTCAACATAAAGTTGTAAATGTGGTTATCTTCCTTAGTAAACATTCTAAATAATAAATTATACTTTAGTAATATAATCTCAATAAGAGGCAAAACAATAAAATAATGTCATTCCATTTTGACCAATCATGGTCAGCCCATAAGCTTC